>BCLH01000422.1:8864-156099 GCA_001602315.1 Zoysia pacifica
GGCTCGGGCGGCTGCGCGGTGCGAGTCGCCAAGTCGGGCGGCTGCGACTGGACGGAGTGGTTAGAGTTAGGGTTGGCCGCCCGCCCGCCCCCGCCTGCTTGCCTGCTTTGCTGCTTGGAAACATTGAAAATGGGCCGATCAAACATTGAAAACGGGAATTGAGCGATATTTTTTTGTCCAATACGGGATCCCGAGTAAACGGACGGAAAATAACTAAACCGTTTCCGATCCCGTTTTCGTTTTATTTTTTTCCGTTTTCGTCCGTTTTCGTTTTTATCCCGACCGTTTTCGTCCGCACTAAAAAAACGGAAACGAAGGGAAACGAGACAGGATTTTTCTGTCCTGTTTTCAGGCCTACTGCGAGTACTGCTTCGATAGCCTGAGTCCCCCTATGTGAAACCGGACCAAGCTGGCCAGTAATCAATAATATTAAGATTGAATGATGTAATCGGGTTTCATTACCCAAGAAGGAACTGATGTACTCCCTCCGGATAAAAAAAAAATTCGATAATGTTTTGATCAAATATTAGAAATATAAATTATAAATAAATTTTAACTTATTAAATTTAAAAATTTAAAAATCATATGATTAGATTTTTCTTATAAAATATAATTACAAAGTATAAGTCTCTTCGCCTCAAAATATAAGTCATTTTAGAGCTTTCATGTTTTCTCAAATTATAAATCATTCTCACTTCTCAATACACTTTCTCCTTTTTCAATACTACTGTATCTTTATATCTCTTCTTCTCATTTTTAACACATCCTACATTCTTTACTCTCCGTAATTCTCGTGTTCGAACCTAAAACAATATATAAATTAAGATGAAAAGAGTACTTTTTAATAAATATTTTTAAAAAAACTAAAAAATTATGTTTTAAATACCGTATCGTTGTTTAAAAGGATATTTTGAACCGGAGGGAGTACTAATAATAATCTTGCATAGAAAATGGAGTGTTAGGTCGATGCGAAACGTTGCACTCGGGCCCTCCGCCCAGAAAATCACAAAAGTTATTGGGCTGCAAAGGAGCCCATGCTCACGCCCAGATGTCTCGGATGCCTCTAGTGGTAACTTCGCTAGCAAGTGCCAACTGGTAGCAGGCCTGCTATATGGGATACGATGCCAGTTAGGCAAGGCGGTTTGCGGGCCTCCTTGCTCATGAAAAATTCTGCAAATTTTAACCATTTTTTTCCTCCGAGACATCAATCAATTGTTGCCAAAGAGGCTAGAAGCGCTCTAAAATTGATCCTAATATATCTCTTGACTTTTTAGAAAGATTTAAAAACGTTTCCATACTGACGTCAGTCAAATATTGCAACCCATAATTGTTGCTGCTGCTTGCCAAATTGTAGCGAACTATCCAAGCATAAATACGGCACAGCTTCCTCAAGAAAATCCGCCAGACAGCTATTGCGTCAACAACACTGTCTCAATCTACTGTAGGCATTTTTCCTGTAACACGCCAGGATGAGGCCAACTCTCCTACTGCTGATCGCAGTCGCCTTCATGATACTATCCTCAGGTAAGTTCGACTTGGTTATTGAGAAGATTCTACAGTACTTCAATCCTATCCCAGGTTACAGAACCCGTTGACACAATGACGTCCAATCTCTTCTGCAGATACGATCGGAACGGCGTCGGCCCGATGTGCAAACCGCGAATCGACAGCCCTGTACCCAGGCAAGCCGTGTAACCTACAAGAGTGCAAGGAGAACTGCGCCTACTATTTCTACGACGGCGTCGGCTCCTGCTTGCATCCCGACCAGTGCTACTGCGAGTTCTGCGTCCATCGCCCGAGTCCCTCCGCACGAAACCGGAAGGAATTACCTGGCCAGGAGTGACTAGTTAACTAATAATGTTACAATTACGATCGAATGATGTGCTAGGGTTTCGTCACCCAAGAAATGAGTAGCCGAGAAGGGGCTGATGTAATAACCTTTCATGGAAAATGGAGTGCTATATATATCATTGAGAAAAAAGTTGCCCTAGACCCACCGAAACAACAAAGTTGTCGGGCTGTAAAGAAGCCCATGAGCGAAATTTCCTCTTTCTTGTCATATTTGCCCCGAAAGGCTCGGATGATGCCTCTTGGGCTAACTTCGCTGGCGAGTGCGGCCGAGCACTGGTCCCAGCCCCAGGTTCGTAGCAGTGGACCGAGCGTTATCACTGACCAATATGTCACCAACCATATCTTACTTTCCTCTGAATTCCAGTGAGGTGCTCCAGAGCCATGTTTCGACCAGAGGAAACATGTGTACGGCCGTTGCAATTAATCCATTTTTGCTAGTACGCCACTGGCATGTAGCCCTGTGTATGGTTATCGAGGTGGGTCCTGTAGATACCTTGCCAGTCGGGATTTATGTTCCAGATATTGGCAAAACAAGGCATCCCATCCCAGGTCCACCTTAATTTTCACGCGAGACACCGGATGGATTGATCTGAGATCTCTGCCGATCTGGAAAAACCACAGGCGTCAGGGCCGTCGATCGGTAGGGGCAGCCTGGCCGACGGCACAGGGCCCCCAAATTTTTGGGGCCCCCACTTGCTAATTGCACTTAGAAGGCTAATACGTGAGCTGACTCAAGTGATCGATGTTCTCTTTCCTTCCGCTGTAAGCTGCTCAACTCCGTGTCTGTTCGTCTCTTGGTCCAAAGCAAGTAAGCAACGAACTGTGAACCTGCTTAACGCCTCGCCGCCGCGGCGACTACAAATAAATTGCGATCGGATGCCTCCACAGACGACAGTCCTGCGCTCTCAACAAGAGCAACAACGCCAGCAAGCAGCCAAGCGCAAGCTGAAAAGCACGTAATTGTTCGATTCATCTCCTTTGTTTTTTCATTTTGCTGTGCTAACTGGCTAACTACTAAGAGCCTAAGCCTTAATACCATATTGGCTTATTTGTTCATCAACAGACCGAGGCCCCAATCCCGATTACAATAATTATTATGTCTTCTAGAAATAGAAAGCATGGTTTTGGTTTTGAAGAAGCAAGAAGAAACAAAGACTAGAAGCAACAACCAATCTCAAAAGGGTGATATTGACAATTTGACATATTTGGTGTGAGAGACTGAATTTACTTCTCAAAATAAAACTCACGTATTAGGACTTGAAAATGATCTTTTGGAGAAAATTAAGTATGTAGAGGTAATTGAAGATTTTATTTCAAAGAATACAAGAGGGTCACACTTTTAGTAGAACATGACTGATATAGATAAGAAAGATTCATCATTTATTTTTTTTATGAAAATTTCAACTGTTTATCTTAGTATAATAAATTTAAGAAGCACACATTTGAATATATATATATATATATATTAATTAATTATGTTGTTAAAGTAGGGCCCATCTTATTTTTTCGCACCGGGGCCTAAAAACTCCGGTACGGGCCTGCAGGCGTTGCCAGCAATCTGGGAAACGTAAACAGGAGTCGCGACAAACAATTAAGCGTGTCTGAACGCTGAAAACCTTCCCAACGTACGGTCGCCGTCAAGTGCCGCAACCCTGATGCGATTCCCCAATCCGAGACAGCGATGATGCGCCAAGGGGATAGATGGTGATTTCCTTCTTTTCAACGCGTAGCAAAAGAGCTGTGTCTTTCAGGCGAAAACGGGAGTGCCGCGGGACGTGTGTTCCGCAGCCGGCCACGGCGCGGGACGACGACGAGCCTATCGGCTTCGCTCCAAGTACCTCTCCGATGTTAACGCGCGCGACCCGATGAATGATGCTGCGGTTCGTGAGGACCCGGACGCACCACTCCCCACGGCTGCTGTCACACGTCGTGAGCAGTCCTGATCGCGAGACGGCGACAGATCGATGATGCAGAGGAGAAAGACAACACTGCGATACTCTATTATTTATGGTATAATATCAGTTGATGATGACGGTCAGCTTGATGGGCACTTCCTTCTTTTCTTTCCTTTTTCCATGAGGATTTTCGAGTCTTTAATTAGTTAGTAATACTAAAGCGCTAGCTACTGCTCCTGAAAAGATATAATTGGAGGTTAATTCTATGATCCGAGGCCACCGTCGTATCAACGTCGTGTCACAGTGGAAAACAGACGTGACAAACCCACCGTTCGTGGTCAGGTCACACATGGTCACATGGACCATACGGATACAAGGGACCTGTGTGGTTGGGCTAGAACTATCGAAACAGCAGTGGCTTCCCTGTTGGAGCCCTGGTAAGGTCGCGATCAATCAACGAAGATATGTCGTTTGATTTGATGCTTAATCGATCAGGGCTGTGTGTGTATTAAGCGTTGTTGATTGATTAGATAAAGGCATGAGGTACATAAACGTGCCTATCTGTCAGCGGTTGCGCCTCCTGTGCATTATTGGTCGGCCATGTTCTAGGAAGGAGGCCATCGTCTATCAGATTGTTGCAGCCAAGGAGTCGCTCTCATGCAACCAAATGGAGGAATTGCCCAGACCATGCACTGTGCAGGAGTCCTCCCAACTGATTAAGATTTGTGCGACCATGCATCTTGAGAATTATATATGGTTCTATTATTTGAAAAACAAGAATTAATATTGTTCAGATAGGATAGGACTAAGCGACTAGCTAGGGTGGTGCAGTACAAAATGTAGCGGTACGGCATCAGTCAGTATTAGGTGCGCTTAAACCTTGATTGTGTTACGGCACTCACAATTGTGCAGGATTCAACAAGCTTTATGTCAGATCTTAGTTCACGCAGATCTGGAGTTGGAACAAGTGAAATGCGGACATTGAAGTCGACTCGACGCTCTACTTCGCAGATGATGAGTCCTTAGATGCATGCAGTTACAAGAACTGTAGTATGTAGAAGAAATTGAAGCAACCAGACTGTCGCTGTGGTCCTGCTACTGCTAGTAGCTCTTCTATTCACATGGGCTTATTATTACTAGAAAAGAGCAGAAGAAAATAGGTGCAAGATAATCATAAGTTAGGGGCAATTTCAGTGCATGATTCATAGGAACCTCCAACGTACATTTAGAACTACTTACACTGTAAAAGAGTCACATATTGGGGGGAGGGGGTGGCATGCTCTTCGTGCTCCATACAGTGTACGCTCATATGTGCGTTCAGTGAACATGAAACAGACGACGCGACGCCCATATGAGAAGAGAAGAATAGCATGGATATTTCAAGCACACAGCGTTTGGTGCGGTTCCTATTCTTCAAAGAATAAAAAACGTTTCAGTTCAGCTCAAAAACCGAGTCAGAAATAAAATCATTTTAAAAACCGTTTGACAAATTTTAATGATTCAAATTTAAGTAAAGCAAGTAGAATGATTAGAATAATTAATATATCTTTCTTGTGTTAATATTAAAAAATTAGAACAACTTCAGAAAATTTTAGGAACTAACAAAGCAGCTTTAGGAATAATTCGAAGAGCAACTTCAAGAAGAGCTCGACGAGACGAATCTAACAAAATAATTTTGAAAAACTTAAAAAATTTGAAAGAATTTTTTTAAAATTCCCAAAGATTAATAAAAAGGTATTTTTGTTGTAAATATGTGCAACTTGCAGTCCAATTCGGAAAAGCCAGGCGATTCTCCAACGAAACACCATTTTGGCCGTTTCAGCATCGCAGTTCAAAAATCTGAATCGCTCCAATTCGTTTCGAGAATGAATCGATTTTGTATTTTACCGTTTTGGAGCGTTTCGTCCGGTTCATCCTAGAAACGAAAACGATTCTGCTTCCCAAACGCACCCTTACTTCAGGACCACGTTTAAATGATGCACCTCATCAGAGTGGCAACTCATCACTGCTGGAGTACTGCGCCTGTCGCCTCATCGAGAAGCTGTGTTCCTACCACTTGTGGCTCGGATCTTGCAAAGGTATTGAATTGCGCTGCTGTGCTGAAACCGAGGACGATTGTCCGTTGTCGTTCTCATAAATTCCGTGCCAATTCTTCCAGATTGGTTGGCCAATAGAAATCCTTGCACGTATGGAAGCCATAAAGATAGAGGAGAGAATATAACGCAACAACAAGTACAGTACTAGTAAAATGCAATGCACGCTCCGGCAGTTGATCGGCCACATTGGTTCGCCATGCACTTTCAGCCGCATTGGTTCGCCGTGCACCAGAAGTCCCAACCCCATAAACCCGTCGTGCCTGATGGCAACAAGCACAAGGATCTGTCAAGATTGAGGACGGAGCAGTAGATGTCGGACTTTTATAATTAATTTTAATTATTTATTTTATTTAAAAATTTTATTTAAATGTGTAAAATTTTAAGTTATAATTTAAATAACTCTAATGATAAATTAAATTATATCAAAATATATAAAACTTATCAAATTTTTTTAATAAAACGAATGGTAAAAATTAAATTTAAAAATCGACATCAATTAAATAACAGAGGAAATACACAATAACACAGGGTCATGACCTGCAGTAAGAACGTCGACCAGGCTAGCTGCCACCTCGGTCGCTCGGTCACATGCGTGAGCGCTGATGAAAAAATTAATGCACGTGCATGTGCGACGTACGTACGACGCGCCTCCACGATCGAACAAAACCAAGACGTCGTGCGCGCCTGAGGTCGCTGGGGGAATTTACTGCGCGGCTGCACCCAAATCCGCAGACGTACGCACGGCCGGCGCGCCCACGACGAGCGTGCGTACCACGCTCTAGAGCCAGCGCGCGCGACGCCATCGTACTGTCCACGCTAGCTACGACGACTGGCTCTGTGTCGTGGTCGCGACGGCGGGACCGATGGATCTCCGTGTCGGAGCATGGGGACGGCGAGACCAATCAAACGGGTGTTGGTACACCGGCGATGCATGCCGCAGGCGCGGCGGCAAGACGTACGTGTGGCGTGATTGACGACGTTTTCGGCGTGCTGCGTGTCCGCTCCGGCCGGAGGCGTGGGCGAGGGTCTGGCCTGTGCGCGCGTACGAGCCACGGTGCCGTGATTGCCGTCTGTCACGTTGGCCACGGTAGTAGGGCGCGCGTGCGTGCCGCCGGACCGGTCGGCCGGCCGTCGGCGCGTCGTGTCCTCGGTTTCATCGAGCTACGGACCAGTCGGACTTCGTCGAGGGGCCGAGCAAGGGGAAAAACGAGAGCCGGTGTTGAATCGGGACGCGCTGCGATCCGTGGTGTCCCCGTGCCTCAGTCACGGCCGTGAGCAGCTAGCTTGGGGTCGGAGAGAATTTAGCATTTGGTTGACTTGGACTTTTTGAGTTTTTAAAAAAATTGATTGATAGTTAGTTAAAAAGCTGATAATAAAATTTAGATGTTGATTTTTATAATATATATTTAGCTTTTCTGCACACAAAAGCTGTAAAAGCAGTTTTTAAGTAAGCTTTTTAGCTTTTAGTTTATTTTTGTAAAAGCTCTTTTCAGCGTTTAAAAAAGAGTTTTTTAAAATTTTGTCTGTTTCAGTTTCTCAGTTTGTAAATTTTTAACTAGAAAAAATAAATGAGAAGCTAAAACAAAAAGCCTTTTGCTGAGAGCTAGCAGATCTGCCGCGGCGGTGCTGCGGGCGCGGAGGACAGGGAAGGCTTTGCTTCGGTGTCTTCCAGACAGAACATGTTCAGAAATCGGGACCGGGTGCACCATTTCATCAACTGTTCGAGCACAGAGGTTTCCATTCTCCTCTAGCTTCTTAGCTCTTGATTATCTGCAAGAAGTCGATCTCATCGGCTAAATCTGGGCACGCATGCCTCTCTGCAGCTGGGCATGGAATTAATTGCAAAAGCTAGCCAAAACATACTGCTCACCGAAAGCCACCTTTCTACCCCACACCCGTGGCTCTTCCGAATCAGAACCGAGACCAAACAAAATGACTCGTAAATATCTCAGACTCTTCCTCCATGGAGATCATGTGAGCAGTACAAGTCCACACCACCCACCAGGGTCCCTTTCTTGAATCCCGCCTGCTGTATCATTAGCAGCTAGCGTCTGAGAGGAGCTGAGCTGATGACGGAGAAGGCCTCATCGAGTTGAGGTCAGGACTGAGCCGCGCGCGCACTGAGGTGGTCCTAGGTACCCCGAATCACCCCCCCCCCCCCCCCCCCCTCGACAGCAAGATCAGGCCCATATTTACGCTTCGAGAGGAACACCGCCAGAAAACCTTTGGCAAAGCCTACCCTTCGTTCCTATTGACACTATTCCTTCAGTTGTCAGCATAATCAGTACGCACTGTAGTAGCATGGATGTTCTCCTCTTCCAGATCCTCGATCTCCATTATTTCATATATCTGCAATTCTGTTTTTTCTATTTGCTGTGGCACATGTACTCTAGCAATACATTTTTCTTAGAAAAGTTTATCAGTCAACTGAAGCCATACTTAAATTCTCTTATATGTTTAGGCCACATTTAGAATGCAGAAATTTCATAAGAATTTCACAGAAATCAATTTAAATTCTTAGGAAAAAATGCAGGAATAGAAAAATCTCCACATCACAAATGGGGCATTAGCTTGGATGGAAGTGGCGGATCCACTATAATTTAAATTTACTATGGTGAAAATCTGCCAGGCGCTTTCATAGGTTTTACTAAATAATCTACTCCTTATATGCCCGCATATGCGTGTGGAATTTTTTTTCTCCTCCAGAAAATGATAATGGTTGCCTGAGATGTAAGTACTGATCGCTCACGACCGTACATGTGCAATTTGGGACACGCACAAAAAAAGAAGGAAAGTGACAGGTTCAAAACGATCAATTGGGCTGGCTCTGGCTCCATCTTCGGTCCCAGGCGAGCAGCAGCATCCAAAGTCTCATCTAAAAGGCAGCTAAAGGGGGGCAAGCAACTCCATCAATAGGAGCTGGAATTCGATGGTTATTTTGGAGTACGTAGTGTCTCTAGCTTCGCTTTGGGTGGGGAGACTTTGGCATATGATCATGTGATGATGACAAGTGATTGGAAAGCTAGCTAGCATCTCGCATAAAGCAAGCAAACACACATGCACGACCACGCAACGCGAAGACATCGAGCTCCAACTGAGGTCAAATTGTAGTAGTAATAACCAAGAATAGTAGAGGCAGTTAGCTGTCCTCCACAATGAATATCTCTCAGCTTGGTTGCTGCTGACTTCTTTGCTCAGGGATCTGTTTTTACTAATCTGCTGTGAAAATTGTGGTAGGCACATTATTGTCGCTCGTACTCCTTGAAGCAGTCATCGTCTCATTTGTTCCCGAAAATAACATGCTTGGCACGTCTTTATCCAGGAATTATAACATCGAACTTTTCCACACAAGTAACACACACACACAAAATGACACAAAGCAAAAGAGATGAGTGTGGTACGTTTCGCAAGGGTCACACCCAAGAGGCACCGAATAATTGCAGCCCTGACGCCATGGAGATGGAGGAGGACGATGATGCACCGGCTATCTATCTGACTATCTCGTCCCGTCTGCTAGTGGCAAGTAGCAACCGTACTTTCTCCGGCAATCCTTTCCAGCCCAGCCCGATTGACATGCTGCTTATCTACCACGACTCCACTCCACTCTCTATCATTATATACGAAGTAACTGTTTAGCAGTACTGCTACTGACGTTTCGGTTCGTGTGGTCTCTCTCAGAACATTTACGTTCTGTGTAGACTGTGGTGGCATATGTAACCGTTTTAACCTGAGTGGATTCAGTTCAGTTGCTATTAATTCGGCCGCAGGTCGACCGTTCCACACATCAGGCATGAGGTAATGAGTACGATATTATTGATTTCTAACATTAATTTTAATTATTTGTTTTATCAAAAATATGTAAAATATTATTATTATTTGATTTATTATTATTAAAATTTAAATTATAACTAATAATTATACATATTGAAATATTTTTTTAATAAAATAAATAATTAAAATTGATATTAAAAATTAACATTGTGGAGGTCCATTTTCGTCCCGGTCGAGAATATTTGGCATCGCCTGCAAGATCTCAGGCGTGGGCCGGCGCGGCGCTCGAGCGGCGAAGACGCGGCCGCGACGTCCCCATGACACCGGCGCGCACTGCATGAAGACGATGGATGCTGTTGCGGCCTCTCGTATGTCGCGTCGCGCGGTCCTGCTTGCCGAGCGAGAGATACACATGCATGTCCTGGTTGATGTGTTGGCGGTGTACTTATCCAAACGGACATCTTGTATACAGATTCAAATAACATTTGCAGCAAAGCAGTTTGGATCACGGTCGCTCGCGGCTTTACGCGCCCTTGGACCTGAAACCGCGTCCTGTCCCATCCAGGTATTGATGTCCATCGCAAGTAGGAAGAAGAAACGCAGGATGAGCCATGATTCTACTGCTACTATTACTAATACAAATATGTTTGGTTTTAAATTATTGACATCATTTATTTTATTTAAAAAATTTATTTTAATGTGTAAAATTATTAGATGTGATTTAAATTTTATTAATAATAAATTAAATAGTAACAAAATTTTAAATATTTAAACAAATTTTTTGAATAAAATGAATAGTTGACTGTGTCAATAATTTAAAGTAGAAGGGAGTACTTAGGAGCATAAATGAGCTACTTTTGGTCTGTATTGAAACAGCCAGAAGAACAACAACGACGTGCATGTTGTCCTTACATCGTCCAGCTGCCTTTGCTACTTACGGCTGATCGATCCCATTCGCTTTCATTCATCTACTACTCGCCACGAATTACCAAACCACCGTTCGTGCGGGCGTCAACGGATAATCAAGGGAGATTTTCACCAGAGGGCATGTGTATGCCAGATAACTCCAATTGACGGCCTTTACCTTTGTTCACATAATTTTGACGAAAAATAGCATGCAGCGTACGTGGAATTCAGTGGAAGTGCTAGAGTTCAAAGCATGCAAAAAAGAAGAGACTGGGGAAAAACTAAAGGGGGAAAAGGAATAGAGTAGATGTAGTACTGGCTTTTTGATCCAGCAATCAAACATGTGGATCCCAGTTCAAGGCGCCGCACCGATCCAACACGTCCGTACTCCTATTGGCTAGTATGCAGCTGCTCCCACTGATGATTACCTAAGCCTCACTGTAAAAGAAAAAAAAAGATAAGAAAAGGAAGCAAATGAAGCTATAGGTTCATCTGATGCCTGAATTCGAGACAAGCTGATGATAAAAAGGCATGCAACAGCCCGGGCCGCAAAAGTATAAAGATGTACTGCTCCGTAGTGTAGAAACTGGCGTGCACCATCGGCCATCGATCACTGCACTGGCATGCAGTAATCATGCAGCGTGAGCAGCTGCTAGCTACTACTCGATCGCTAGCAGCATGTAGCAGCGCGCGGCCAGCAGTACGCAAGGAAGGGCAAAGGCACAAGCACGTCGCCATCCCCAGCCCCAGGAGGACCACCAGCTTTGGTCTCTCGCGTTCTAGAGAAGACATCCTCCCATAAAGAACCTTACATCCAATCGAGAAGCCGCAGAGGAGGAGAGCGAGAGCGATGCATGGATTGGAGAGATAGATGGACTTGCACCACACATCGTCTCCCCGCCACTTGATGGCCACTGATGGCTGCAGATGCACGAGGACTACGCAGAAAATTAACAAAATTTTGTGTGTTAATCTAGGAGTATCGCGCTGCTAAGTGGTGAGTAACTAGTCAGATCGAGGACCACTACTAAAAAACGATTTCTGCAGGCAGGTATAAAAGCATTTGTGCAGACCGAATTTCAATCCGTCAGCATTTTTGAGCTTGTAAAAATCAATCATTTTCGCAGACGTAAAACAAGAGCCGCTGCATTAAAAGCTCTAATGCAGACAGTTGGCTAATGACAACCGTTTGCATTAGAACTCTCTAATGCAGGCGGAGACTTAAGTCCCCCGCTGAGACTAGCAATTTTACGAAATAAAAAAAAACCCTGTCGTGAGGCCCGTGCTGGCCCCGGCTCGCGGCTCGCCCGTGCCAGTCGTCGTCGTCGTCGTAGGCCGCCCGCACTGGTCGCCGTCGTCCCCCGCTCCCGGCTCGCCCGAGCTGGCTGCCGCGTGACGAGAACGACGAACAGCCGCTTACGGCGTAACGGGGCGAGACAGACGCGGGCGCCGGGGAAGAGCTTGTCCAGGTTGTCGCCGTCGAGGATGAGGAAGCCGATGGCGACGAGGTAGAGCTCGGCGTACATGAAGGCTGACAGGAGGAGGTGCCCGCCGCGGCCGAACCCACGCGCCTGCACAAAAATTTTAGCTAATGCAGACTGAACTTTAGGAGCACCTCCGCAGCGGTTATTTTATTGAGACCCACTTTTTTCTAATGCAAGCGGTTTTAAATTGTCCACCGTTTGTATTTGCCGGGTGTTAGGATAAATGTTTTTGTTTATAGTGGACAAGCGAGCACCAGCAGACGGACTGAGATCCTCTGCATTGAGGTAAAAAATTCAGAGAGCATGCTGAACTGTGCATTAGAAAATCTTGTGAACTGTTGGATCTAAAAGTGATGTATGTGATTGATTGATACAGTGCAAACAAAAAAAATATAAAAGCCAACAATTACTGTTGCTAAGTATTATAATGCAGATTACTGTTTACCTCTCAAAAAAATGCTGCAACTCGTTTTATCCTTCAATGTAGAGGACGTGAATCCCCAGCAGAGGGCACAAGCAGCAACTGCAACTGCCACTGCAGCTGCATGCATCTGTACTTGGTGACGAGGGAGACGGAGCTTTAAGCCTGCTTGGTCGTCCCCTCTTCCCCTCGGCTAGCTACTGTAGCTCCTAATACTCGAATGGTCCCCCCTCACCAGCCGGGCTCCTCTCCTCTCCCCATCCCCTTAAAACTGCGACAACTCATAGCCAAATTCTCGAGCTCTCACAGACAGACACCGCAAGCTTTTCTCCACACAAGCTACGACGTCTCTATAGTTAGGAAGGAGTAGTAGTAGAGTTGTTCGTCCGAGTAGCTCGCAGCCGGCCATGGCGAAGCCGCAGGACCTGCGCAGCGTCGACTCGTTCTCGCAGCTGCCCTTCATCCGGGCGGCCCCAGGGTCGGCGTCGCAGCAGCAGCGGGACACCATCCGGCTGTTCGGCCGCGAGTTCTCCAACGACCAGATGCAGCAGGCCAAGGCCGAGGACTCCCCCGACGCGGCCAACGACAGCACGGTCACGTCCGAGAGCAACGCCAAGAGCGGCGGCGCGGCGGCGGCCGAGAGGAAGTTCGAGTGCCACTACTGCTGCCGCAACTTCCCGACGTCGCAGGCGCTCGGCGGGCACCAGAACGCGCACAAGCGCGAGCGCCAGCACGCCAAGCGGGCCCACCTCCAGGCGGCCCTCGCCATGCACCGCTACGTCCCCGGCCACATGTACGGCCTCTACAACTACCACGACCGCCCCCTCGGCCGCTTCGACTATCCGGCGACGCCGCTGCCTCCGCCGCCGCCGGCGCACTACCCGATGTGGACGAGCGCCAGCCCGGGACACTACGTCGGCGGGGCGGGCACCGTGTTGCAGCCCATTAACCCGGTGCCGGGGCTATGGAGGATGCCGCCGCCGATGGACAATTTAAGCGCTGACACGGCCATGGTCGTGGGGCGGACGACAGAGAACCTACCGTACAAGGACGAGAAGGTGCCGATGAGCTTGATGTCATCGTCTCCCTCGCTCTCGTCGTGCTCGTCCACGTCCCCGGAGAAGCTAGGTAGGTGTGAATTTGGGCGAAAGGAGACTGTTAGCTTGGATCTTCATTTGTAACTCTTTTTTGTTTAGGTTTCTTCTTTGTGGACTAGCAGTTTGCAAGTGCATGTTAATTCTCATAGTTCAAATAATCTCTCTCTCTCTCTCTCTCTCTCTCTCTCTGAGAGAAACAAGTTAATAATTAGAAATAGCTAGTTTCTGGCCTTTTGCTGATTATTAAGTGAAGATAAAAAAAAATATCATTGTTTGCAGGAATCAGAGGAAATATACAAGATATTTAATCTCATAGGAACCACAGAAAAAATTCTGCAGGAAATCGTTTTTCTACAAAGTTCCTATGAAAAAACTCATGCATTCCAATTCCAAATATATAGTAATTCCTTAAATTTCTTTGTACAAGGTGGCTCAAGAAGTTCAGGCTCAAACACACGGAATGGCAGTCCTAAAAGAAATGCAGAAAAATTAAATTACTGACAACCATGGTAGATTGAAACTGCGTGGATCTGACTGGTTTAAAGAAATTGGATCCAACACTACCGTACCTGATGACCTGGTCCCGTATGTACACAAAATGTACATGACCTTTCTTTTTCTCTCCCTGACCCCCAACTATATGCCCGTCTGAATTGCTTTATACAGAGACTGCTCTTTTTAGCATGTGCCCTGCCATCAGCCAGGTGTTTGATGTACTTTCGGCTTCCTCTTATAGATGCGTAATAGACATAATTTACTAGTGGCAGTTTGGCACGCGAACGAAAGGTCGTCGATAGTTACAGCTAACAGATAATTTTAATGGGGAAAAGGGTTGATGTCTTTAGGTACACGGACAGAGAGATTGAAAAGAAATCTTGAACTACATTAAGAATACTATACATTAGTTTTGGGTGATCTCATACGTCCAGTAGAAAGGTTCCTGGACTGGTTAATGCAGATAAAGTGCGTTTAACAAGTGGAATATATATCTGACTTTGAAGGTTCTGATTTCTGAGTAACCCAACCCATATAAGTACTCATTACATGTAGGCAAAGTCCTGCACCAAAATCATGCATTTCATCGTTACACTGGCTGCAAAGCTAAAACAGACAGAATGAACAAGCACTGAAAGACACGGCCTTCATGTCATACACAGCTTTATCTTCATTGCACACACTTCTTTTTCCTCCCTCAGAAAACCAATCTAGCTATGCAGTTCTTGTTCTCATGTGATGTCACTTCTCCCCCAGAAAAATTCCTGACATGTTCTGCAGGATCTCATCGTTTAATTTACAAATTTCCATAGCCCCGTTGCAGAAACTGAATTGCGGCACTGGGAACAATCGATGGCGCAAGCAAAGCTGCCTCTCAGCTTTTGCTCGATCGAGATGCTGCACTCGCTCACTCCCATTCCCCTCTCGTAAAAAGTCGTTGCCATCATTTCCGCTCAATTACATGACAGCCATGGACGCAACCTTTTGATGCACACTGCAGCCATCAACATCGACATAGGAGTATAATCCTAGCTGATTCATGAATACTACTGTAGTCGATTAGTATTTGGCAGCAAGGATTGAGCAGTCTCTGATGACAGTCGCCTCCATGCATTGATCAGTTCGACCTCCAACAAGAAAACAACCAACTACTAATTACTATCGCACATTTACGCCTTGCACAGCAAAGTCAGATGTCATGCAAGCATCCTCCGTATCCTCTGCGTTCCGCAGCATGGCAAGCAGTGGTGTACTGGTGTCATACTGTCATCATGCGCGCATACCAATCTCGCGCTGCATTTGAGTGGCCCAAAACGAAACGTCTGATGAAGGGAGCCGAGGCGTGACTTGAGGGATCGATGTGCGAGTTCCATCCATCCAGGGGACAACCGGACAAGCGAAGCAAGCGAACACCACCGAACAATCCAACAACAATGAGGCCTGCAAACGCACAGCTAAGCTGCTATGCCCATCTATCTATACATCTTGCACTGTTCAATCTGACTGGCGCATGCGCTGCCTGCCATCCGATGCCGCTAGTGCGGCTCGCTTCGTATGTCATCACGATGCAAAGCACCAAGAAAGCTAGAGTACAGGTCACGGATGAAGCGGTGGACGCCCGCAGCAGCAGGCCGCGCGCAGGGCATGCAGTGTCTGTGTACTCCACAGATCTAAATAGGGGGCACTGCAACGGGTGCGCCCCGCCCCCGCCCCCGTCCAGCTCCAGCGCCATCGCAGCAGTCAGGCAGGCTGAGGCAGGGAGGCAGCAGTACCAGCGCCACCGCTGCGCGCAGGGGTTGCCGGGGCACGGCCACTCGGCCAGGACCATGACGCGCTGTACTTGGGCATCGCAAAGCCACACGCAGAGATAAGATCAGATCGGACCAGCAAGCAGATCAGTACTCAGCAGTTAAGCATGCACCCACCCCCCACTCGTCATCATCAGCAGCAGCGCCATGTCATGTGCCCAGATCAGTTCTTTCCTTCTTCCCGCTGTTTTTACGTACGTGTCCTCGATCCATGGATCCGTGCGTTTGCTAATGCGAGCACACGCATATGCCCGCTCTGTAGTAGCCTCGGAATGCGCGCCAGCTCGGCGCCATGGACCGGGATTGGGGCTAGGTTGATCGTGCGCTGTATAGCTAATTAGCTAGCATCAACTACAGCTACAGCTTCTATCCTTGTGCAGTTGCGCTGATGCTCGTCATCAACAGGACAGCTCTCCTACAGCTTCCACACCAGGCCTACATGGCCCGCCCGGAGCTGATGGCGCCAATCCAGGGAGAGAGCAAAGTACAGATCGTGCCCACCGGTTACAGGGATTTGATAATGCGAGGAGACCATGATGCAATGGCTGATCGGTGGGCAGAGTCACCACAGGGTTGCCGGTTGCCGGACCATCGACCCGACGCCGCGGGCGAGGGGGACGGGTGCACAAAGCCGGCCTGCTTAACCGTAGAGATGAATGATCGCTGATCCCTTTCCGTATGCATGCTGTGTGCGTGGCACGGTTTTTTAAGTACGTGATGATCATGGGAACCTGCTGAGGTGTCAGACAAATTGCACAGTATGCAGCTGACCGTTTTCGAGTAGGGAATCATCGGGCATCCCCTCGCAGAATGCTGTGTTGAGTTGATTATGGTGACTTCCCGATCCGCGACAGACTGGAAGACTCTTGCGTTCTGTTTGTCGTCGACACGAGAACTTCTAGCAAGTGAGATACTACATCAGGTTAGGAGTATGTGATCGATATCTTAGGCAGATTCTACCTAGCTATAAGTACTAGTACTACTAGGTCTAAGGCCTTTTCTTTCCGGTGAGTGACAGCTGACAAGAAGAGAATCTGCTAACCCCTTGGATGGACTTGATATTGGCAAGACACGCCCAGCTTGTATAACTGTTTTCGCACAATTGATCTGACTCGAGAAACACCTCTGCACAAGGCAGAATGACAGAATGCGTGAATGACGGTTTACAGTTGAACTACACACCGCAAAACTGGTGCAAGATCGATGCCTAGCTTTAGGTAGCTCAAAATCTGGGAAAAAAAAAGAGAATAGTTTTGCTGTGCATATATAGTTTGCAGGGCGAAACCGTCTTGCATCGTCCGGCCCCGTTCAGCTATGGTGCACGACGGAAGGCCCACTTACAGCCGAGTCTATATCCTCTTCTGTCTTCGTTCCAGTTTTGGGGCCCCAGCAGCGAATAACGCAACCGCAGAGCCCAACCAGAAATTTGTACGGTTAAACTTAAACTTGCATGTGCAAGTTGACGAAATGCTTCGCCGGCACGCAACACAAGCTGGTGGTAAGTTTGACATCGAAGACACGGCGGCCAGCTCCGGTGTCCCACAGCGGAAGGCAACCCATCAAGTCCTGTTTTCGCTCCCAAGCACCCAGACGGCTCCTGGACTCGCGAGGTTACGTGTACCTTTCGCCAGCTGGTCGCGCTCGCGAACGACCCGGCGGCCGGCGAGCTTAGTTAACTGAGTTAAGGGTACTTGAAACGCAGGAAAATTTATAGAAATTTTACAAAAATTAGTTTAATTTTATAGTAAAAATGTAAGAAACAGAAAAAAAAAGTCTTACAATTCAAAGGAGCCTTACTTCCTACCTGGGGTAGTACAAGGATTAGCTGTGACTTTTGCCGCGATCACGCGCGTTTCCGCGACTGGTCTCGCGTGCCCATCTCGGCCGCGGCCGCAGCATCAGCTGATGAGATCGCGACGGCAACCTGCTGGTGATAATTATTCGTTGGGCCTAGGCTTGGCCTGTAATGGCTAGTAATACACTGATGTTGTTGGGAAGCCACGAGAAACCTTTCTTTCCGTCACAATAATGGACTACAGGCTTATAGATAGCCGGATGCAACGGGACACACTATTTTGGTTGGTAGTAGTGGGAGTAAAGAATCGAAGCTGAGTGACCAAACCAAACACCTCACGAGACATGTCGTCGTCGTCCTTTTTTGGCGTTGCAAGCCACGAAGTATCCCAATCAGGTTGATTTTGTTCGCACGGTATCTTATTTTTGTACTCCTGTACAAGGTTAGGTGTCTAATTCATTACGTCTACAGTTAAGGAACTCGCTTTGCGAAAAAAGAAAAGGAGAAGAAATCGATAGTGTTGGTGGCTCTGTCTCTTCATCACCAGCTTCTCACCTGCTTCCAATGTCTGCACTTGCGGTCGTACAAAGTTCGGGAAAACGGCCAACGGTTCAAGCAGCAAAAGCTCTCCCAGTTTCCAAATAAAGTGATCAGGTGCGCATAGTAAGGCCCCGTTTGAAACAGAGTATTTTTTTTATTTTTCTGTGTTTTTTTCGTGAAATTAAACTTATTTTTGTGAAATTTTTCTATTTTTTTTTAATTTCTGTGCCTAATCGCATCGCCGCGCTGGTATAAGCTGGTGCTCCGTCTGCACTACCTGCGTACATACCCAATCTATGTAAAGTGCATGAGAGTGTTATATGAACACTGCTATCATTTGAGCTTCGAAAGGCCGGCAATCCACTCATTTCCATTATTGAGAGCCCATCATAAAAGATAAAAAAAAAGGCATAGCTAAAGCGGCACATAAAGCACCTTTGACTTAGAGTATCTAATTTTGCTTGTGGCACACGTCTGTACGTGGCTGTTAAGTTTCTGTAACAGTAAACACTCATGGCTGTTGCTCACATTCAAAGGCTTAGAGCCACGTGCTGAGCCCTAGTTAAGCTAAATCTCTGAGTATCTCTCTGAACACTGAAATTGGAGATTAGTCATTGTCCAGTAGCCCAACTGCCAAGTGCGTGTGGCGCGTCCCGTAGCCACACGCTGCTGACCTAGTGACCTTCAACCCAAACCTCTGCTGAAAGAAAAACCGGGCAACAAAAGGGCTAACCAACGGTGTCACGCACGATAGACGACGGCAGCCTAACAACGCAATGCCTGCCCCGCCGAGTTCGCTACGGGCAACTCGTAGCTTTCGCCGTTGGCGTCTTCCTTGGCCGGGAGAACTTCGTTCCGCGCGCTCGCAGTTTGGCATGTAGGATGGACGGGGTGGACCGGCCGCAGCTCACGAGCTCACGTACGAGCCGTATACCACGCATGGATCGGCGCGTTTGGCGTTTGGCGGACGCGCGCGCGCCACGGTCCCGGCGGCGGGAAGGCAGCGGAAGCGGCCGAGGCGCCCCGCTGCTGGAAAACGACCGGTGCCGGCTCCGGACGCGGGCGGGGCGGTGGCGGCTTTTGCATGCGCGCCGGGCGCGCTGTCGCCGCCGCGGATCGGACCGTACGTGCGGATTGGCTTCGCCTTGGCCGGTCCCGCCGCCCCGGCTATGCTCCGCCCGTCGCTGACGGAGCACGGCAGCGCGGATGGCAACAGCAGATCGGTCGGTAGCGCATGGATACGCAACGGAACTGATACACGTATCCCCTCCAGGGTCGACAATGTTAACTTGGTTTTATTGGCATTTCGGTTGGTATGTCACGCTTTTCACAGGCCGGGTAGGTAGCACCTTCTTCTGGCCGTCCGCGTGGCAACAACGGAGTGCTGCATTCTTTCATCTTTGGCACATTTTCCGTTGAGGAGCAGATTATAGAGTAAGTTTATTTTGTCATTGCTTTTATATTTTAGATCGGGTCAAAGAGTCTGATGATTTACTATCGTGCTGTTTCACAACTATATTTGTATTTATAAATTATTTTTAATGTATTATTTAAAATTTTTTTACTTCATTTTAACATGCTAACCAGTAATCTTCGACTTGAGTAACTATTTCAGTAAAAAATGGCAGAACTACTTCACAAGACGAGTAGTTGTTTGGTTATACCTACAGAAACAGTTGCAGTGTCCACTGCACGGTGCCATCTCAACGCGGCAACCAATCGCGGAACTCGCATCACGAGTCAACACCCACTCCCAGCATGCTGACCTGTCAGTGTCCTGGCCCACGGACCAGCCTCTCCGCTCCGTTTGCGCCCACCCCCGTTCCGCTCCCTCCGGTGCCCGGTCGTCCCTTCCCGTTGCCAAACGGAAAAAGGGGACCGGCTTTCTTTTCTTCCACAACAGCCTGCAGCGGCGGCAACCCCCCTGCCCGCCCGCATCGCTTCCGACGGAAGCAAAAGGGAGGAAGCCATCCGAAAGGCGCCCCCACGAGTGACCCAACCGGAAAAGCTCCCACGAGTGACCCGCGAGAAAGCGAGCGGATCCAAATGGCGGGTGCCGCGTGCTGCTAGATCTCGCGCCGCGCTGGAAATGTCGTCGCGGCCGGCTTCGCGGCACCGCAAGGCGGGGCCGCCGCCGCCGCTGGGTGCGAAGGGCTCGCACCACCAGCAGCAGCAGCCGCCGCAGTCCGGCTCGCCGACGTCGACCACGACTACGACCACGTCCTCGTCTCGGCTCACCCCGGAGCTCTCGCTCGACGGGCCCGCGTCCCCGCTGTTCGCCGGGTTGGATGAGGAATCGGTACCCAAGGAGAACGTCACCGTCACTGTTCGCTTCCGCCCGCTAAGGTTCAGTTCGCTCTGGGTTCAGAAGTGATGTTTCGTTTGGATTCGGGAAATGTATGCTGAGTTGGTGATTTGGTTTCGCTTGTGAAGCCCGCGAGAGATTCGTCAGGGGGAGGAGATTGCGTGGTATGCCGATGGGGACACCGTCGTGAGGAGCGAGCAGAATCCCAACGTCGCATATGCTTACGGTACGTGACTTGGATTGCTTGGTTGTCCTGGCTCGATCATACTGCCTCGTCATTTAGCTTCACGCATGATCGAAATTATTATCCTTAATCATAATTTAGGATCAATTTGGATGGGGTTTGGAGAGGGTTGTATATCAGCACATTTGAGGGCCACGCTGAATGATGGCTCAGTATTATTACTGCTCTAGAATAGCTCTCCAATCCATTATATCTGTATGAGTTTGTACACTGCAATGCTATAATTAGGTCTCGAAAATAATTGCCTCACATTCATGTAGCTGATAATTCATTCCTTTAGCGTTCAAGTTTCTCAGAATATCAATAAAAGAACTATTTACATCAAACCATCAGTTCGTAAGGATTAACTGAGACATTTTGGCATGTTGATTTGGTTACCTAGTGCGGTGGGGGATGAATGTACACAGGCTGTGGTTCCTATGATTTATCATAAACTGTGTTGTTCTATATATGATGAAGAGAATAAGCTGTCACATGACAGTCCAACTTTCTTCATCTGGTTCATGTATCTCATGTCCATGCTTGCACCTTTAACCACTGAGGCCTGTGACTGTAAAATATGAATGAACTAGAGCTCTGACATGTTCCACAGATACACTTGTAGATGGGCATATACAAAATACTTCTGGTCTACGATATGTTTCACACAAACTCTCCATTTATGGTAGTCAATTTGACATTCAGGTTATGGCACCAGTATTACTGCCCAGCACAAAGAAACTTTGCAGTACTGGAGTCGTTCTGTGAATAATGAAGATATTACATTGTATCCTAGACAAGGAATCACTTAAGAGAATCATGCTGCATCATTTCTAGAGCATGTAGAAATGCCCCCCACCCTCTTTTTTTCAGCTCCTAACTCTGATCAAACACTATGTTGGTTGTTATCCAGATCGAGTTTTTGCACCAACTACTACAACCCGCCATGTATATGATGTTGCAGCTCAACATGTTATTAGTGGCGCCATGGAGGGAATAAACGGTAACTGATCTCTTATTGTCTTTCGTCTGTTTTCATTTGTTTAAAGAGTTATATCAGGCAATATTGTGTTCGATTACTCTTTTAGACAAAGGAAGTTGTTTTCTGTTTACAGAATATCATGTTACTTTTGAGTAATTCTTTCCTTGTATATCATAACATTTATAGCCAGGTTTCATGCATTTGAATGGAAAAAAGGATCCTGAATCTCATACTCTCACTAGATAATTGTTTATTTAGTTCTTACTTCTTTCAAGTAAAGGGTGCTTTCTTATTTGATATCACAGGTACAATATTTGCATATGGTGTTACAAGCAGTGGGAAGACACACACGATGCATGTGAGAACACTAATATAGCATTATAGCATGAAGCTTTCATTTTTGCTGATTTGTGTAGAATTAGCTACGTCATCCATACTTTGGTGCATATTCCATGGACCCTTGGTGCAATATATAGTGGAACATCAGGAAAACTTGTAGGTGACTAAAATGTGGCCATGGCATTTGGCGGTGTAAGTTTTGTTTGTGC
Organism: Zoysia pacifica; assembly: GCA_001602315.1. NCBI lineage: Eukaryota > Viridiplantae > Streptophyta > Magnoliopsida > Poales > Poaceae > Zoysia > Zoysia pacifica. The sequence goes on from BCLH01000422.1 coordinate 31,082, forward strand.
AATACAATTTTTTAAGGCTTCTGTATTCCTATCCCAGCTCTGGTCAAATGCTCATAAAAACAGAGGAAACAAAAAGTGCTTCACTTGCTGTATGCTACTGCTATTAGCCATAGGCAACTTTCGATTCCTTTTTGAACCATGTAATTTGGAGTTTAGTAATTCATGAAAAAAGTATTTTTCACTTTTATAGACTGGGAGGCACTTATCTGTTTATTCATGTTTCAATACCTTTCTCAGTATTTTGATTTTTGATTACCTTTTCCTTTTTCGAGTCAGGGAGACCAAAGATCCCCAGGGATTATACCTTTGGCTGTAAAAGATGCATTTAGCATCATACAAGAGGTATTCTAAATATGGACCCATCGTATATGATAATATGATGAAGGGAATGTGCATAACAGTGATGCACCCATTGCACTGAACACTTATCATTGCTTTATTTTTTTTTTACTCTGCAGACACCAAATCGTGAATTTCTCCTTCGTGTTTCATACTTGGAAATTTATAATGAGGTTTGTTGCTGTGTTCATATTTTTCATGACCATAATAATTGTACATTGCGCTGCTTAGCAGTATATATAAACCAGATGTTTGAAAGATTGCAGCTAGATGGATTAATCTTAATATTGGTTCCTCTTATAACTAACCAGTCTCCCCTACATATACTACGAATCAAATGTTCATATTGCAAATAATTCACAAGCAATTTTTTTTTCTAATTTTGTGAAAATTATGCTTTATGTTAGTGAACCAGAGCCCTTCAAACATTACCCTAAACGAAGCGTATGTACTTCTGAGCATATTCATGTGGTCTGAAAAAGTGGACTTAACATCTTTGTTTTTATGGTGGTCATATTTTCTTTTGCACAGTTTTCAGATGGCAAGGTTTGCATTATTTATTTAAAATAAAGTCATGAATTGGGACATAGCATATCTATTAATGGTCATATTGCTTCGTCGTTCTTGATTGTATTGTTCTAACTTAGGCTTCTCTAAATTTTAGGTTGTAAATGATCTGCTAAATCCTGCAGGGCAGAATTTGCGAATTAGAGAGGATCCACAGGTATTGAGATATCTACTGCTTACATATAGAGCTCTTTCCAATAAATGTCAAAGTTCTGCCTAATATTCAAACTACTTTCAATCTAATGATTTTCTGGTATATTATCACTGCTAACTTTATCCGAAAGTTTTGCACCACTGTAATATATTTTTGTACTGTCATTCTAAGGTTCACAACTGCTTGTGACTATTCACTGTGTCCTTGAGTACATTCCAGTCATGTAAATTTCATTGCGAAACTTGGCACCAATTAGGATGTCTGCAATGCTTTTTTGTGTCTGGTTTTCTGACAGTTCTTTTAACTGCATCAACATTCTCAGGGAACATTTGTTGAGGGCATCAAAGAAGAAGTAGTATTATCTCCTGCTCATGCTTTGTCTCTTATTGCAGCTGGAGAAGGTGATTTAAAACCATATCTTTACATGATAGATTTGTGTTTCAAAAATGTTCCTCATGACATGTCTTGATTTTCATACGAAAAGTACTCTTCTAGCATGGTGTTGAACTTCTCTGTGTGTCATTTACGATAGTTTCCTCAACAGTTTTCTTCATAAATATTTCACAAAGGTAAAATAAATCAATATATGTCATTGTAGAAATGTCTAGGAGAAGAATGCTGCTTAAAAGAGCTTCTTATCAGCTGCTGGAAGGTGCTTCCAATAGTGCCCAGGTGCTGGTGTAGAGCAAACGGCAGCACATAAATAATTCTGCTAATATGTTTACTCTGCTCTGATATCGCAGTGCATACTAAGTCGCCGGTCGGAATAGTTAAATTTTCTATAGTTATGCACAATTAGTTGAAAGAAGTGTAAAAAGCCCTTGTTCCCTCAATGAAGTTCAATTGCTTTGTCGAGTGAGTCTGATATCAAGAATTTACAAGCGGATTATACGTATGTACACAGCCTTCCCGCCTGGTTTGAATGAGGAGAGGAAGGATCCGACCTCTAGCTCTTTACTTTTACTGCCTGTGCAGCTAAGGAAAGACAACTACACTTCCAAGTCCTAAGAGAATACTAGTATACGATCTGTTATATAAATAGGTAAATGTTCCTTTCCATTATGAATCGCGATTGTATGGCCAACCATTGCAGGTAGAATGCTAGATGCCCGAGACCACGTTACTATTGTTTCTTTCGCCTCCTTCATATTGTCCTTTTCGATTTTTTTTCAATAAATGACGAGCTACAAAAGGATTCATTTTTTTTCGTATCACAGCTGATTACTCCTTTTTTTCATTTTAAAGAGTGGCATCCTATGTCCACTATCTCGATCGAGGTATGGAGGTCAGAATAAATAGAATAATGATGAGTAGAAAAAAGAGAAAAGTCTTTAGCTGGATAAGGGGCGGATGTAGCCAAGTGGATCAAGGCAGTGGATTGTGAATCCACCATGCGTGGATTCAATTCCCGTCGTTCGCCCATCGCATTATTGCAATGCAATTTTCCATATTCCTAGTTACATATTTACTTACGGCGACGAAGAATAAAACTATCACTATATTTTTTTTTTTCCTTTTTCTAGTTCTTCCAAGCACAGGATAACCCCAAGGGGTTGTGGGTTTTTTTCTACCAATGGGGGCTTTCCCTTCACCGCCCCCATGGGGGTGGTCCACAGGGTTCATAACTACCCCTCTTACTACGGGGCGTTTACCTAGCCAACACTTAGATTCGGCTCTACCCAAACTTTTTTGGTTCACCCCAACATTACCCACTTGTCCGACTGTTGCTAAGCAGTTTTGGGATACCAAACGGACCTCCCCAGATGGTAATCTTAAAGTGACCAATTTACCCTCTTTTGCAATCAGTTTCGCTACAGCACCTGCTGCTCTAGTTAATTGCTCACCCCTTCCACGTGTGATTTCTATGTTATGTATGGCTGTGCCTAAGGGCATATTGGTTGAAGTAGATTCTTCTTTTTTCTCAAAAAACCCCTTCCCAAACTGTATATGGTACAAAAGGTGATTCACTAGAACAGCTTTAAGCTTGGCCCATTGTTGCAGCAGTTTTTTGTCTGACGAGACTCCATAATTGTATTGTTTAGGGATTCAACTAGAGCAATTCCACCCTACGCAACACATATGTGTTCATCGGCAGCATACTTTGATATTTACCGCTTTAAAACTAATCATATACCAGTGCATTCTACTTGTAAGGGTCTATGAGCAAGGTATACCATAGATCTGGCGATCTTTGACTTTACTTGGTAATGGCTAACACTTACATATGGATGATCTTAGTTGTCTATTCCATACAATGGGTAATCTCTGCAGCATTTTTGCCAACCATAAGACTTTGTGATTGGATGATGCAACTTCTTATCAAAATGTCTGATTCCTGGCCTTCTGAAGTTCCACCAACCATATTGCCTTGGAATTAGAAGATGTTGCTGACGATGTAGCTGCTTATCAGCAATCGATTCTGAATCCTTGTCTTCTTGTCCTTCTTAACACCTAAGAGGAGATTGTAGAAGTATATTTAAGTTATTGGAGAAAGTTTTATCTAGATGCCCTTTGTTAACTAGCATTTACTGTTCTATTGTATCGAAGTATATCTGTTTTGTTGATCCATATGTCAACTAAATACTATGTATTTATCTGATCGCAGAGCATAGACATGTTGGCTCCACCAACTTCAATCTACTAAGTAGCAGAAGTCATACTATTTTCACACTGGTAATAAGGTGTAAAATTCTATAATAGGGTAATTTTGACATTAAGACATTAATTGAAAGAACACTGTTTTTTTTTTTCCTTTTGTTATATGACAGACTATAGAGAGCAGCCCTTGTGGTGAGTCTAATGAAGGGGAAGCAGTCACATTCTCGCAGCTGGTGGGTTTGACTTCTGTTATTTTTCGTACTCTAGATTTACCACCTAAGTCCTTGGTTTATCATACTAATATTTATGCATTTTTTCTCTGTTTTGCATCCAATATCACAAGTTACAGCAAGAGCGTAAATTGATTCTTTAGCTGTGTCACTCATTTGCAGAACCTCATCGATCTGGCAGGTTCAGAGAGCTCAAGGGCTGAAACAACTGGATTACGCCGAAAAGAAGGATCTTACATCAACAAAAGCTTGCTTACTCTTGGAACGGTAAGACTTGACAACAATTCACATAATATTCATGTTCCAAACCATTGTACTAAACATGCAGCAAGATATTACATTTTGGTGCTGACTTAAATTTTTCACATGAACTGCACTGTGGGATGGATTTAATTTTCTAACAATCATAATAGCTATTGCTATCCTTGGTAAAGCTTTTCCTTTGCATCTCAGTCACTTTTACTATGATCCCCCTCCTCCCCTTGTTTTCACTTTCTTGCTAGTTTTTGTGGGTTTTATCTTGCTTGGCACTAAAAGACTTTGTTACTGTATAGTGTGGTAAAATTTGATAAATGAAATCCTTAATTTGAAATGTTGATCGAAAGCTTTGGGCATCATCATTGATTTAGCAATACACATGTTTATGTAGTAACTATTATTCATTGTGAATGTTCTGTTTTTTAAATATCCCACGTTTCAGGTTATATCAAAATTGACTGATGGAAAAGCCACACATGTTCCATATCGAGATTCTAAATTAACACGGCTACTTCAGTCGTCCCTTAGCGGTCAAGGACGTGTTTCGGTAAGTTGCTTGTAGCACATTGGGATGCTAGTTGTGGACGCTAGGATTTGTCATAATCAGAATTTTCTTTTTAGCTTATTTGCACAGTGACCCCAGCATCAAGTAACTCTGAAGAGACTCACAATACACTTAAATTCGCACACCGTGCAAAGTGCATTGAGATTCAAGCATCGCAGAACAAAGTAGGCCTTCTTTCTTGATGACATTCTTAATTTTTAACCTTTTCTTCACTAGTATACATGATAATAGATATGTCTGACATGTCTTTATGTTTGGCAGATTGTAGATGAGAAATCTTTAATAAAGAAGTATCAGACTGAGATTCGCAGATTAAAGGAAGAGCTAGAGCAGCTAAAAATGGGTATTATAACCGGGACTCCATCAAAAGATACTGGGGATGACAATATCATCCTTTGGAAACAAAAGGTGCTACTTGTTTTCTTCAGTTGCAATTGTATTCCTTTCTTTCTTTCTTTTTTTGACTAGAGGTATTCTTTACCTATCGTATGCTATCACTCCCTCAAGTCTTCAGATACTCACTGTTTTGGACAACATTCTAGTCAAAAATTTTAAAAATTTCTTATCCTTAACTTTTAAAAATGCATTATAATGGAAATGTTGTTGAAAAACATTTATTAGAAAAAATATAGGTAATACTTTATTCAGTTAATGAATTTCAACTACTTTTAGTTGTTCTTAAAGTGTATTGTAGGTTCAATACAAATTATGAATTTTATAATAGGTTAAACTTACTTTTGTGTGACCTAACTTTTGTTTGTTCAACATATGAGAAGTTAGAAGATGGTAATGTCAAGCTGCAGTCAAGGCTGGAACAAGAAGAGGAAGCGAAAGCCGCTTTGCTTGCAAGGATACAACGTTTAACAAAACTTATCCTTGTTTCCACGAAGGCAGCACAGACTTCTAGATTTTCTCCACATCCTGGACCAAGACGAAGACATTCTTTTGGGGAAGAGGAGGCATGCATTTCTACTTAAGAAATACGGTTTCAAGCACTCAACTAGCGTTGGCATGTAAAGATGTATTTGCTAAAGTTCCTCTTTTTATTGCAGCTAGCATACCTGCCGTACAGAAGACGAGATTTAGTGTTGGATAATGAAAGCAATGAATTACTTCTTCCAATCGAAGGATTTGGTTTATCACTTGAAGACTCCTCGAAGGAGGAAAAAAAGAATAGGAAAGGACTTCTTAACTGGTTCAAACTTCGGGTATCAAACTTTGCCCTAGTTCCTTTTAGCTTTTCTTTTACATTATGCAAGTGTACCAAATAAAGTGCATGTGATTCCTGGTCTCAAATTAGAGATTACAATCAATATATGTGCTACATTTATTTTTTCAGAAACGTGATGGTGGAGCTTCTATTTTGACAAGTTCAGAAGGGGATAAGTCCAGTTTGACTAAATCAACCACTCCTTCAACACCTATTGGGGACAGTATTAATTTTCAAACAGAACCAAGAATATCAAATTCTTTGGTTGGTGAGAATGCGTCAGCGGATCTGTTTAGCATTGCCCATAGTGAATTTCCTTCTGGCAGCATTCCTGGAGAAGAAACACCTCAGGTATGTTTTTTCTTGAATAATTAATGCACTTTGAGAATGAGAACTGGTGTACACCTGCAAAAATTTCAGTTACTGTTATAAATGAAAGCCATATTTGGTGGGTCACTTGTTTGTGAACATAGTAGCTACTGTGCACTTCTGTATGTCTAGAAGAGTTAGGTAGCTGCAGATTCTAGAGCATGGTCGTGGAATTAAAATTTTAGCTGGTCTAACTGCAATATTATTTTCCCGATCTGGATCGAATGGAATCAAACTATTTGTTATCCTTCCTGATATTGTGAGGAGTTTGTGATGTGTGGCATGGTGCCAGGCCAGTGGAAAAACGATGGACCATGTTGATTTATTGAGGGAGCAGTTAAAGATTTTATCAGGGGAGGTTGCACTTCAGACAAGTGTTCTAAAGCGCCTTACAGAGGAAGCTGGAAGAAGCCCAAAGAACGAGAAGATTCAGGTACTCTTCTACCTGAGTTGAATTTTAGTGATTTTATGAGCTTTTCAGCATACAAAACTTTTCATTTTGACATGCAAAGATGGAAATGAAGAAGATCAGTGATGAAATCAAGGGAAAGAGGGAACAGATAGCGTCATTGGAAAGAGAGAGAGATCATGCAACTTTAGGTAATCAACTGAAGGTTGACAAGTTGCAACTTTCACCGGTAATGGTCTTTGTCCATTTTGGTTCTGTACTAGTATTCCATATTCCTTTAAAGAACATTTCTCTTTAACCATTGTTTTTTTTTATTTTGCAGTCTTATGCCGAACTACTTGAGCAACTTAATGAGAAATCTTTCGAACTTGAGGTATTGAAACTCTTGCATTTGTATGTTCGTTTAGCATTATGCCTATTCTGATAAATCACTGGCCTCAGTAAAAATTTAAGAATTTATGGGAATATCATCAATTTGTTGCATGCTTGTATGCGTGACAATTCATTGAAGAGCCACTACTTGAATCGATTGAGGCCCAGCTTCTCAATTTTGTGAATTAATATGCTGTTGAAATTGATCCAAAGGATTCTGACACAGCACTATTGAAATAGTTTACTTCTATTTTTATGATTTTATAAAATACTTGACATTACAATTATCCTATTAAATTTGATGGTCTTTTTATTCCATTTGGTTTTAAGTTATCATTTGTTATTCTTATTGTAGGTGAAGGCCGCGGATAACAGAGTAATACAAGATCAACTTAATGAGAAGGTTGTATATGTGCTAAAATTGATTTTATTTTTGTTGAGTCGATGCTGAAACCATTACAATCAATTGATGCCCCTTTCATGACTTTCCTCGTCCAGATAAATGAATGCATGGAATTACAAGCAGAAGTAGCTCATGTGAAGGAACAGTTGTCCCAAGCTCTTGAAGCTAAGGATTTGTTGTCCAACAGCATCATACAAAATAACATAGAAACTGACAACAAAGTTGAACATCATGTTGATCAAGAAAAAGCAGTTCTAAGTGATGCCTCTGAACGACCCCAGAAACAGCAGCAGGTCTGCTTTTCGTGCTCATGCTTTGAAGGGCATGCTTGAAACTGACAATAACCTAGATAAAGATTTTAATTTCAATGCACTTAGCCACTACGTTTGAGCTTGGCCACCATAATAATTTTATTAGCACTAATGGTTCACATTATCCATTGGGGTTTACTGATTCTAAACACTCTTAGCACTAATATGAATATGGTTCCACTTCCCTCTAAGTAAATGCTGTTAACACAGATAAAATGATTGCTGGATCTTGAGCTAGACCTTAAAATCATGTGTTCTTTCACTGTTTTTTTTTCTCATGTTATATGGTGATCATTAGATTCATGTTCGAATGGTTTTGCTCAAACTTCGAATAGGCAGTGTTTCGTCCTTCTGTTTCCTGGGGGGAGTGGGTGCCCTTTATTGTAATACGCATCATGTTGCCTTTGGATTTTCAACAAAACTCTGGCATTATAGATTATATGAACCAGATCTGCTTATTTTTGTCTTATTCCTTCTTTCTGATGGCTTGATCTTCAGTCCATTGAGATTGATGAGTTGAAGAAAAAGATATGTGAGCTCACTGAAGTGAAATCTCAACTTGAGGCTCGGAATCAAAAGCTGCTAGAAGAAAGTACATATGCAAAAGGTTTGGCTTCAGCTGCAGGAGTTGAATTGAAAGCGTTGTCAGAAGAAGTGACAAAACTAATGAACCAAAATGAGAAGCTTGCGGGTGAGCTGGCATCATTGAGAAGTCCAACTCCACGCAGAGTTAACAATGGAACAAGAGGTACTAGAAGGGATGGCATGAGCAGAAGACATGAGCCAGCTAGCAGAAGAGACACCACGGCAAACCATGCAAGAGAGATAGCTCTAGAGAATATGCTTATGGAGAAGGAACAAAAAGAAGCAGAGCTCCAGCGGAAAATCGAGGAGTCAAAGCAGAAGGAAGCATCCCTGGAAAGTGAACTCGCCAACATGTGGGTTCTAGTAGCTAAACTGAAGAAGTCTCAGGATTATGACCATGAGAGTTCTGATGCAAACGAAACATAGAAGTTAGGGTAGTTGCTCATGAAAAGGCTGCTTGTTTTGGGTGTGTTTTTTCTGTAAGTAAAGTGGCTTGTGCTGGTGTTTTCAATTTATTTGCGTGCGTTAGTTGCCCCATTCTGTATATTCTCTGCGTGATCAAGTTGTGAATATTGCCTGGTCTGATTGGCGTGCCTAGAGCCTTCTATCATCGTTGCAATGGTACATTGAGTTCTCCATGCATGTGGCCCTGGCATCGAAGATTGAACACATTTCAGGAGATTCGTGAGGGACTAACATGTACTATGCTCATCTCAGCTTTGAAATTGAAAAAGGATATCTTCTACAAAAAATTGAAGGATGTCCAATGTCAATACATTAATTTTTACCATATCTCTAAACAATTTTATTGACTGGATTCCCGCGTATTATCAACTCTGATTTTGACACATGTTTCATTGGTTCTAGAAATAGCTGAGTAATATAACTGCAATGTGATAATCCATTGGTTTCGACACCTGATGGATGGCAAAATCTCTTTCGAAGCCAATGGCCTTGTCGGGCTCGCGCTAGCGGATGCATATTCTCTGCTGGGGCGTTACCACCGCAGAAGATTTGGGCTCTGTTTGGCATAACTTATTTTTAACTTATTTACAGAAATAAACAAAGACTATGTTAAACAGCAAATTTATTTTACAGCTTATTAGTTCAGCAGCTTCTCAGAATGAATTAAATAACAGCTTATTTTTCAGCTGTTTTTTACCAGCTAAAAAAAATAATCTGCTTTTTTATTAAGGTCCAGCGGTGCGGTCATCGGTTCCCGCGCGAGAAGAACTGTTTACTGATACTGTAGCATTCTTTTTACTGTTTACTGATATTCTGCTGTTGCTCCGTAACGAATACTGTAGCAACAGTGCGAGATGAACTGTTTCGACAGCTGATGGATGGCAAAGTATTCTGCTGTTGTTCTGTAGCGAAAGAGATTTTGCTGTTCTGTAGCATTATCTGTTGTTGTTCTGTAGCGAATCTCTTTCGACAGCTGATGGATGGCAAAGTATTCTGCTGTTGTTCTGGAGCGAATCACCGCAGCAGCAAACTGGTTACCGATACTGTAGCAGTTTTTACTGTTCAGTTCTACTGTAGCGATCAATCTACACCGTTTATTTCTATCCAACAGTCCGAAGCGCACACTAATACCATGCTACAGTGCCCTCTCCCGTAGACGCATCGGGAGAGGATTTGATTCCCGCGCTAGCCTGCACACAGCACACTTGCTACTTAAAAGCAAAAGGGTATCTGGTATCCAGATTCTTGTTAGACTCTATTTCTGCATGAATGAATGATCAATTGTTTCCATTCGTTCCAAAAACGAACAAATCTACAAACAAAGAGTTCTTGACAAATACGGGCATCATCAGTGCTATTCTGAGGTATACATAGTACAAAATAAAATATTCACATCGGCCTAACAATAGTGGCACAAATTACAACGAAAAACGCCACGGCTCAATAACACTGGCCCATCAAAACTAGATGTTGTACATGGGTCGAGTTCATGACTTTCAGATCCAACTTTGAGCCCAAAGACTACCCTTCTTCGAGGTACGCCCGCAGGCCCGCACCACCGGCACTGACCCGAGACAAGTCCGACCACCCTCAGGGCTGCGGCGCGAGGCGTCGGTAGAAAGAGGGAGAGGGGTTTGGAATTGGCGCCAACCATTCCCCCCAGGCCCCCACTCCCGCCCACCGCTCCAGTTCCTAGGGTTTCCACTCCGCCATGGAGGGAGCAACTGCCTCTGCCCCCATGGACATAGATGCAGCCGCCCCGCCGGCAGGTGCGGCGGCAAAGGGCAAGGCACCTCTCTCCGCCACAGGCAGGGCTGCGCCCTGGGTCGAGAAGTACCGGCCGCAGTCCCTCGCCGACGTCGCTGCCCACCGCGACATAGTCGACACCAGTAAGTGAACGCGGCCTTGTTTGTTCCTCGGATGCTCTTGGGCAATTGGTTCGGTCGGGTGGTTTAAGGTTAGGGAAGAGGGATCCTTCGATTCCGTTCTTTTTTGGTCGTCTGCGAAGTAGAAAAAAAGAGTTTGCGATTGCATGGTATAGCCTTCTGTGGGTGCACTAACAGCATCAACAAATTAAAACCGGAAGTAGTTAACTACATCTGCAACTTTCTTGATTGTAATTGTACTGTAACTTAGTATTATTTTGTAGTTTCTTGTATCGACAATTTTTTGTAAGCTGATGATTTTCCCATATGTTCATGTAGTTGACAGGCTCACAAATGAGAATAGACTTCCGCATTTGTTGCTATACGGACCACCTGGCACTGGTAAAACATCGACAATACTGGCTGTTGCAAGGAAGTTATATGGTTCTCAGTATAGCAACATGATCCTGGAGCTCAATGCCTCTGATGAACGTGGAATTAATGTTGTAAGGCAGCAGATCCAGGATTTTGCTGGTGCACGCAGCCTATCTATTGGGTATACATCTGAAATCTTGCAGGTTTGATACACAATCAAATTTTTTTTGTTTAACATAATGTAATATCTCTTCTGTTTATCTTTCTACAGCGCAAAGCCTTCTGTTAAGATGGTTCTCTTGGATGAAGCAGATGCGATGACTAAAGATGCACAATTTGCATTGCGAAGAGGTTTGGCTGTTGTTAATAGTATACTCTGTTCACTACCACAATTTTGCCATACTTATTTATTGCCCTAACATTTGTTTAATATGGCAGTCATTGAAAAGTATACAAGAAGCACAAGGTTTGCTCTCATATGCAATCATGTCAACAAAATTATTCCGGCACTACAATCAAGGTGCACTAGGTTTAGATTTGCTCCACTTGATGGAAGCCATGTTAGAGAACGTCTTCAACATATAATAAAATCCGAGGGGTAAGCAGATATTGGTACACGTTTTCATCTGGTTGTTAGGGTTCTAGTGCTATCTTCTCTGTTGATTCCTGCATATTCATGCAGGCTTGATGTAGACGAGTGTGGCCTGACAGCCTTAGTGCGATTAAGCAATGGTGATATGAGGAAAGCTTTAAACATTTTGCAGGTCATTCTGATTACCCTCAAATATTAATGTACATTCAAACCTTACTATTGTTCCACATGTGGGTGTGAGTTAAAAAAAAAAAAGAGGCAAGAAATTATTAGCCTTTAAGTACTGATAAATGTAATTTCCTTCTGATTTGCATGACAAGAAAAACACTGTATGCTCAAGTATTTAAATAGTATTGTTCCTTATGTTACATATCATTGAGATGCCTTTTATATTTAGATATTCAACATTTAGTTGAACCACATTTATAATTTTATTCATGACAGCCATAGTTCTGTTGTATAAACTTGTGTGTTAACAACAATGGCTTTTGGCAATGACTCCCCTTACTTTTTGATTTACAGGCATCACACATGGCGTCCCAACAAATCACAGAAGAATCTGTTTATCTTTGCACCGGAAACCCTATGCCGAAAGATATTGAGCAGATCGCCTTTTGGTTACTAAACGAACCATTTTCGACCAGCTTCAAATGTATCCTTAGTTACCAATCACCACTTACCTGTACCATCTTTGTAATTCACAATTCATTCTCTACATATGGCTTTCCTTATTTTGTTTTAGATATATCGGATATGAAGATGAGAAAAGGACTGGCCTTGGTTGATATCATACGGGAGGTTACTATGTAAGCATTCCCTGCTGCATGCCAGCTCTTATAAAAATACTTAGCATTATTTTGATATGCTTTTTTTTTTTCAGGTTTGTGTTCAAAATACAAATGCCATCAGATGTTCGTGTAAAGCTGATTAATGATTTGGCTGATATCGAGTATGTCCTGTATAAATTTTTGAAGTTGAATCATGGAGTCGTATTGAACTAGCTTCCCATTGGTGTGCAAGATACTTCTGTTATTAGTTAATTATATTTTGTTGCTAATTCCACTAAAATTAGCATTTTGCGGTTGCCATTTTAGTTCACTAAAATTTTGAAGGTTGGCAATTACCCAAGTTCCATGAATAATTTGATGCCTCTACCTGAGTATTTACCTAATATGCTTATACACATTTACCTTAATGGAAGAAAATCATAGGTTCTTGAAGAAAGCTATGAATCGTAACACTAGGGCAACTATTTTTACAATGTAGAGCTAGCGATGGTGCCACTGTGAAAGCTTCTTTTGTTCAGCCACAATAGAGAAAATATAATCTATGGCTGCATGCATGAAGCAATTAGCTAGTTCACTCCAACATAATACAACACCTGGCAGTGACTGAAGATCATCATATGAATTATTGACTGGATATTTGAGATATGATCTCTTGAGAGAAGTAGGATATGCATTTATCGCATTTATTTTTATTTGCTAGTAACATTATTCGTGGTATGTTTCTGATATACAGGTACAGGCTAAGCTTAGCGTGCAATGACAAATTGCAGCTTGGCGCACTGATCTCAACTTTCACGGATGCCCGCACGGCTATGGTTGCTGCTGCCAGCTAGTTACCGCAATTGGATGCCCGCACGGCTATGCCTTGACAGATTTAGCAGGTTTTAAAGCAGCATAGTGTTGATTGTCTTTAATCAGGATCTCTGCTTGGCGTGATGCTACCTGGCGTATTGCTCATGTAAGGTTATTTCAGTAATGTGAAGCAATCGTTATCAATCCTTTTGATGAGATTATATTGCAAAGACATATGGTGCACCATGGTCATTCACAAGGGATCAGGATCAGTAAACTCGATCGGTAGACCCTGCGTTATCCCATTGAGAAATCCGTACTGTTCTTATTTTTACACAGGTGCAAAAGGCAATTTATGTACCATCGGTTAAATTCTGCTCGGCCGCACGTAATATTTCAGTAAGATTACTGAAATGTATTGGTCGGCCCCTGCGCAGGCGTCGAATACACGTTGCCGGAGCACGTCCCGGAGCCTTGGAGGATCAGCGCCCAGAAAAATTCTCTGGCCACGCTGAAGGCCTGGAGATATTCCTATGGGAACGGATCTAGCTGGAGTCTGTTTGTACTTTGCTGAAGCCTGATGACTTGGCAGCTCGCTCCTGTAAATGCAAATGCATGAGAATGTTACAGATTTCGCGGCCCGGTTTGTCTGATTGGCGGGCTTTTCGTATCCGCGTGAGATTAACGAGACTCGAAGTCTTGAGCAGAGCACTCGAACCCAACCGAACCGCGTCTCCTATAATTTTGCCGCCGACGTCAGCAAGTTTAGGGGAGCAGCGAAATGAATTTGTGCGAAATCTGATCAGAAAGAAAAACAAAAAATAAAAAAATCACAAAAATAGACGACGCCTGAGAGATTCGAACTCTCGCGGGGAAACCCCATGTACTTAGCAGGCACACGCCTTAACCACTCGGCCAAAGCGTCGTTTGGTGCACCTTTATATCATTTTATTAATTTATATTTATTTTCTAGATTGCAAGCTCTTTTTTGATGCTTGGTGTCTGAAATTCCATTAAAATGGAAAGGCTTGAAAGCCAAAGCACAAATACACAGGAGAACTACGACATGGCAGTTCAGAGAGTGTTATCTCAAGAGTTACGAAGAGAAAGATTACATGGATGAGAAAGATAAGCACCAGGCATCTACAACCGTTCTTATCTGCAGTTATCGCTGCACCCCTGAATCGCAGCCGGAGAGGTACTCTCGAAGACTGGTGCTCCTTTTGCTGGTTAATTCATTCAATGCTGCTCTGCGTTGCTTGATAGCATCGCATACGTGTCCATAAGCTTCTGCTTGAATTTTATTTTAGCTAGTGTCCCTAAATGTCTATACGGTCACATAATAATGTCTTGTGATTGCTGCAAATTGATAATTATTTAGTAGTCTGTTAGGCCCTAACCTTTTTTTTTTTTGGTTGGAAAGGTGGCATAACCTTGGTCATAATACATAAAGTCAGGTGCCTGGTTTAAGCATCTAGTATCTTAGTGTGGGCTACGGCGATTGGTTTTGCAAACACATTCCAAAGTTAATTGTTTGTATTAGGGAATAACGTAAAATTCATTTTCTTTCATCTGAAGGCTGCATAAGGAAAAAGCTCACAAGGATTCATGTCGAGCTGTTCGATTTGTGGACTCAGGAAAAGGTAATGCTTTATTGCCTTCTGATAGCATGGTGCATTTTTTTTGGACAATTATGATCTTTCCTATGTTTGCTTCAATCACTGTGTTTCATTAGCATCTTGTTGGGAATGACAGTGTGGAACTTTGGGAGGTGATACTACCTCTTTCTGTCTTATTATATCTTCTAACAAGGTTCTGTGGGTTGTATTTATGTTGTGCTATATCAGTTATTTTGTCGGGGGTCTGCCGATTGCTCGATTCTTGCCACTGATGTAGAATCAGGCAAGTCCATTGTCCGCTTGGAGGACGCGCACTAGTGAGCTTCGCTAATTCACCATGTTGTTATTTTTAAAATTTCTGGCACTAAAGGATATTATGTTCCTTGGTTGGTATTGTAGGAATGGCATCAACCGGCTTATATGTCTTACAGAAACTATGGTTGCCACAGGTGATGATGAAGGTTGCATTAAGGTATAATCATGTAGTAAATCTGCTAGTTTAAGCTTCAGATCGCTGTACAATGGAGTAAACTTACATTGGTATTTCTGAGCACCTGAAAATTTTGGTGAATTATGGGATGAAGAGTGTGGCAACTTATTCATCTAAGCACACATGTTTGAATTTTGAACTGTCTGTATTTAGAAGTAAAAGTGAAATTGTTGTAAGGATACCTATTGTAGAAATATACTTTGACCATATCCCTTTTTGGGCCGATCTGACATTTACATTTTCTGTAGTTTTATGTACATGAATTGCTCTATAGGTAATTATTTTTCATTTGTTTCCCAAGGAATCTTTGTAATTTGCAATAAAAAATCTCTACAACTTCAGGTATGGGATACACGGGGACGCTCTTGCTGTAACACTTTTCATGCACATGAAGATTACATATCAGATATGACCTATGTGTCAGATACAAATCAGATACTGGCGACGAGGTACAGAATTTATATTTTCTTGAATGCAGATGAATGCTTTGCTCCACATTGTTTTAATGTTAGAACCGATGACATGTTGTACACATGGCAAATAACTGAACACTAACGATTATTATCAGTACTTTTCATAGGCTATTTTCATGAACTTATATGGAGCCCTATTAATTGTGTTGTAGTGCTGTAATAGAAATAATTATGATATGGTTGTTTGTAGTGGCGACGGGACTTTGTCTGTTAACAACCTTCGTAGGAATAAAGTAAGTTATCGTATCATTGCATGCCATTACAGTGTTCTGAATCTTAATCTATTTGAATCAGTTTGCATGATCATTCCTAATTTGCTGATAGGTGAAGTACCAGTCTGAGTTTTCGGAAGATGAATTACTATCTTTGGTGATAATGAAGGTGGTTATTTTTAGGGGATCATCTTTTGCTGATTGACATTTCATCTGTAGTTTTATTCGTTGTAGTTGAGTATTAACTGATTCGTTGTGACTTACAGAATGGTAAAAAAGTTGTTTGTGGAACGCCAAGTGGTGCAATGTTGTTATATTCATGGGGATACTTTAAGGACTGCAGGTAATCGTGTTTAAGGACTTGAGGCAACTTTTTAGTTTTCCACCAATGCTCTCTCTTGTTATGATGTAATATGGTTTAGCTTATAGTAATAGTCTATGCCTATTGTTGGTGGCATTCAAACCCATGATGCTTGACTTTCTCTGGAATTATTAGACATATCAAGGTGCCAAGGTTGTATTTCCTCTTTAGTTGTGATGCTGAAATCATAGCTTTATGTCTGCTTCTTTCTTTTATTCTCATTGTAGACCAAGTATATCTGCAAGTGATGTAGATTAGTGTACTGACATTGGTTTTTGTGTTCAGTGACCGCTTTTTGGGGCATACACAATCTGTTGACACCATGCTGAAGGTTAGAAGGACATGATCCTTAGAATATTATTGTTGCTGCCTTTTTTTAATTATTCTAATGGCGAATTTTTCTAGCTGGATGAAGAAACTCTAATTTCTGGTGCATCAGATGGTGTGATCAGGTTGGAAACACTGTATTAGGTTCATTCTTCTGGTTCTGACTATTGTCTTATAATCAATGTTATTTTTAACATGGAATCCATTTTTCTGATGCAGATTAGTGGGCATATTGCCTAACAGGATTATCCAACCACTTGCTGAGCATTCAGAATATCCGATTGAGGCCCTTGGTATGTTCTATCCATTTGTTTGTAGAAGTATTAATCTACATGTTCTTGGTTCTCACAAATCTATCCTGTGCAGCTCTCTCGAACGACAGGAAATATCTAGGCAGTATTTCGCATGATAAAATATTAAAGGTGTCCCTTCTCTCCTTCCCCCCACCCCCAACCTTTCTGTGCGTGCACACGTCTGTATAAATTTGCACCCTGTTTCTTTTGCAGCTGTGGGACTTGGAAGATCTCTTGAATGGTCCACAGCATTTAGTCAATGGTGATGAGTCAGTTGGAGCGGGCAGCGATGATGATGAGATGGACGTTGATATGGAGCCAGATTCTTTGAAAGGTAACATTTTTGTCCATTATATTTTAGTTCTTCCTCTGTTCTAAAATTGTTGGAATGGAGGGAGTATTGAGTAAGCTCTGCTATCCCTTTTCTTCTCTGGAAGCTGATTTTAGTTCCATGTTTGGGTCGAATTCAGGATCCAGGAAAAGAAATAAAGGGAACAGTGGGAATTCAAGTAGACTCGGGTCAGACTTCTTTGCAGATTTATAGGTAGGAAAAAAAAGTGAAAAAAAAAAGCTTGGGTCAGCCGTTTTCCTACTCGTACGGTCGTACCTGAGTACAAATCGGAGGTGGATGCCAAGAGCAGTTTCGATATCTTCCAGTGCAGTGTCTAAAATTTTGTTTTCAATGCATAGCGGCTGGTGTTACATGTATTTATTATTAAACTTGGCGATGTGAAGCAGTGACTTAACTTTGTAATTACCGTAATCAGCATGTTCTTGAATGTAAAGAGACAGGCGCGAGTCTGATGTAGTGCATGCTCATAATGTTGGGTAATGAGTAGAATCGTTTAATAGCCATGGCTTTTAGGTGCAGCTCAAAGCTTCTCTATGCTGATTTCCTTTCTCATGCACGGACCACGACCCATGCTAGCCAGAGATACTCCATCCCATTTTAATAATTTCTATTTTAAATTATTGACACCGTTGACTCTTAACATTAATTTTGATCATTTGTTCTATTTAAAAATTTATTTAAATGTGTTAAATTTTATTATTATTTGATTTATTATTATTAAAATTTAAATTACGATTAATAATTTTACACATTAGATAAAATAAATGATTAAAGTTGATGTTAAAAATCAGTGATGTTAATAATTTAAAACTGTATTTAGTAGAGGAAAAAAAGAGGAGACAGATAAGAAACGATCCTGAACCCACTGAACCGGCGTCTCCTATAATTTTTCTGCAGACTTGGCAAGTTTGGGGAAGCAGAGAAATGAATGTGCAAAATCTGATTCGGTATTCATAACAGTAAGAAAAGCAAAAGAATAAAAATAATAAAATATACGACGCCTGAGAGATTCGAACTCTCGCGGGGAAACCCCATGTACTTAGCAGGCACACGCCTTAACAACTCCGCCAAAGCGCGGTGATTGATGGAGTCATTTTTCAACATTTTAGATTTTTACAATCCGAACTGCATATTTTTTCAGCTGGCTCACTGAGATAGCATCGCCTTTTATCTATTGTTTTTTTACTTGCCAGCATAAGAAAAACACAAAAAAAATATTAATGAAAAGACTCAACAAATAATGCTTATAATCATAGGAATTCTAGGAGGTGTAATGGGACCATACAGTTTTCAGAAACTGACACAAAAAAGGTGACAACTACTCCTAGTAGGTTCTATCACCAGTCACTCCACCTGTATTTTTTTATCAAGATGAATCTTGTCGAAATTATATACCTCGAGTACTTACGGATACAATATAAATATAAAGATCTAGCAACGAATCGCGGTTCACGGGTCAAGTTACGGTTTACGAAGAACTTCATCATGTCAAGCCTCGAAGAGTTAACACGACCCCCCTAAGGTCAAGATTGCTCGAAAATGTCATTTGACCCCAATAGCCATATTCGCTCGAAGACACCGGTCCGACCACCCAAGGGTCAGGCCCAAGTGCCGACAAAATCCGACCACCAACAGTCGGAGAACCGTTTTACAAGTCTGACCCGAAGGTCGGCCACCGCCTCGGCGACCAACACTCCACAAACACAAATATTTCTGATGATATACAGTAGGTGATAAAACAACTTTTGTCCCCCTCTCCCAATGTTAGACAAAAGACGGACAAAGGACACCGGCAGAATGACCTGGCGGCATAGGACGTCAGAGAATAAACTTTGAAATGCTCGCGGCCTCACCCATCAAAGGGCGCTCGGTTTTCGTAGATTTCAAGCGTTGTAATCCCGATCGGACCTATATAAAAAGGCACCGAAGGTTTAGATAATAAGTTAAGATTCAAGCTCAAAGCGACAGCGAATACACACCTCATGCACACGTTCTAGGGTTCTTGCTGGATTCTATCACTATTGTAATCTTTTTTCGAGCTTATACGATCTATTCTTTCTTTTTTTGATGTAGGATATTACACTTTCGTGTTGATCTGAATCAAGTCAAATCTCTGAGTAGACTAAGCTATATCGGTAAGAAGAACGCAAGAATTCTTTATCACATACGTAAATTGTACTGGACCAGTGAACCAAATACCGACAAATCTCACCATCTCAATTAACAATAGCTCGAGAATCTTCCCGCCAACAAAATATTGGTCACCGTTTATTGCTAATCTGCTGACACAATTGCTTAAAAAATTGATGATACAACGATGGGATAATGTAACAACTGGAGTCCATACTGTTAGAAAGTGACTGTATATTAGGAACAAATGGGAAGATGTCTAGGTATACGCTTCTTGGATCATCAAAAGTGGGAAACAATACTGCCATGTACTCTGTTTTCTTTGATCAATACACATGAGTACTCCTTTATATATATATATAAAAAAAAAGTGTCTCCGCTACAATCTGGTAGCAATAGCACGTTTGCTCGGCTTGCAAAGCGCGTGAGGCGGCCGGAGCATGGCAGACTTGAGCTGGTGTGATTAGGCTAAGCCGGTGCCGGTGGTGCTCGCACAAGAAGGTTCACGCGACTAGTATCGAAGTTTTGACTTCTGGATATCGGCCAAGATGCGATCGATCGATGCCATCGGAGCTCTGAAAAAAAAGAGGGAAAACAAAACATCTGCCAACGCAATTCGTGACCTTGATGCCTTTTGGTCAAACGCCAAGTAGGACCATCTTCTGCGGCGAAAACTACGAGTTTGCGAGCCTGTCAACCAAGCGTCAATCGCAATTTCATTCCGAGAGACGCCGGCCAAGCCGCAGGTCGTCGGCGCCGTTTAATCAACGAGACCTTGCAAGCTGGTAGTGGTATACCCAGTTAAAGACACGTGCTCAATAATTAAAAAAAAAGACACGTGCTCAATCTGCTGATTAGTTACTTCTGCGAGTTACTAAATACTCCTTCCAAGATGGCGATCGCTTGGAAAGGGAGTAGAGATCGGATCAGGGCGCGTTCACTTATCCTCATCCAGCTGGAGAATGAGAAAGCCATGTCACCAATCACTATCTTGATTCTTGACACAGAATCAACCAAACCGTCCAAGTAATCCCGCAGCCTCCGTCCCCGACAGATGTCCACAAGTTAGACCAACTCATCAATCTCCAAATGCTCAACGCGTACAGTTAACCGGGTTGAGACTTGTTCCTTGCAAAGCGAACCGACCAGCCAAAAGCGAAGATGACTAGGAAACACACTTCACCTCACCGCTCGCGTGCGCGAACGAACAAGCTCGCAGTCGCAGCCGAACGGCTCTATATAAAGCAAGCAGCGATGGCGTGAAGGCCATCGCCAACGCCGTCACACAACCCTGAGATTCCTCACATCTCAACGCGCTCCCGTTCACACCCTCCTCCGTCCATTGCCGAAAGCCAGCAACCTCGATCTCCTCTCCTCTCACCGCCGGCCGGTAGCCGTAGCACTAGCCATGGAAGCGGCCTTCCTCTCGCTCTCGCCGGAGCTCCGCGACGCGCTGGCCAAGGTCGCCGTGTTCGTCGTCGTCCAGGCGCTAGTCTACCTGATCCTGCGCAACTCCTCCAGCGTCTTCTCCAGTGACAGCAGCCTCAGGTCCCTCAGCTTCCGGCCGATGCGGTCCATAAGCGTGAGGCGCGTGCTGGCGCCGCTCTCCGACGTCCCCGTCGGCATCGACGAGCCTTCTGCTTCGCCCACCTTGTCGTCTGCCGCCTCGCGCCGCAAGGATGGCCACGAGGATTGATATGGCTTCTGGATAGCTAGGTAGTTCGGACATTCTGAGCTGCCGTTGATTTGTTACGGTTGCTGTATGTAAATGGGATTAGAGCACTGAGAAGCAAATTGGATTAGTTGTTGGAAATTGAAGGCATGTAGATATATTGAATTGGAAGACTGTATTCCTTGGTTCTTTACAGCTTATTTGCTCTTCTTCCTATAAATATGAGTGTTGTTCAACTATAATTTTTATGCTCTAATCGAGCATGGTTCCAGTTTGAGGCATTGGCATGAAATATTCAAAACTGTAACACTCCTAACTAACTCTGCTTTGATGGAACAGCTTTATTGATTGGTTTACAACTTATCTGAATAGCTATCCGAGAAGGTTTCAAATCCTGATTCTCAATTTTTTTTTCCTGGTTGAGGTTTCCTCTCCCATAACCCAATCTTTTTATTTAATACATGATCTGAAGAGATTGTGTGACATCTATATTTACACTTTTACAGCAAAATATCAATTGCACGGCTTGGGTATTCATCACTTGTGCTTCTGGATCATTTCTCTAACCTCGTCCATCACAAGCCATGCTTTGTGGCCTCCTATTACTTCTGCTACCCATTCTCCATCCTTCCATAACTGTATTTGAATGTGTACTCTGGGATCAAACTTTATCCCATTCCAATTTTATACCAAGATGAATGGAGCAAAATGCGGTGTTACCTGAATAGTGGGCATTTTCTGAAGGTGGAAGCACAGTCACATTGACACGTTGGTACAGAAAGAAAAATCAGATATGTTCAGAGCCAGTATAAATGACAAGAACACAGGTAACATAATCTAAAATTAGCTGACTTACAGTTATGTTTCCTCTTTTTACCACAGCCTGTGGAACTTTATTCACATCAACAAAGTAAAATCGGACTCTGCAAGAGAAACGTAATACGTGGTTTAGACTAACAAATCAAGATATGGCCTCAACCCATTTCATAATTAATCCGGAAAGCATATGTCTCTAAAACCTGAGCTGGATAGATAAACAGCTGAATATAATAAGACACCGACCCTGGATATTCCCCTGCTATCTTCTCCAGCCTGGGCTTCAGGTAAATGCATTTCCGGCACCAACTAGCCATCCTGGCAATAATTTAAATATATCAATACAAATACAAATTATTAAGATGATGAATAATATGCTAATTCCGAGACTGGTACCAGTCGATGATGATGGGCTCCTTGTGCTCGATGGACAGCCGCAACGCCTCGTCGAGCTTTTCCATGGAGTCGATCTCCTCCAACTCCACCGGTTTGGACACGTCCCAGAAGTACGCGTCCGCCCTGACCCGCTCACCCACCCTCCTCCTCCCCGTCCCGCGCCACATCCACAGCAGGCCCCGCCCGGCCGCCGCCGCGCCGCCGACGGTCGAGCAAGCGGCTGATGCGTGCTGGTGCGTCGCCGCCGCGGCCTCACGCACGCGGAGCGCCCTCGGGCTCGGCGCCAGGAGCGCCATTGGATTCGGACGCCTCTCGCGACGGTGATCAGGGTCTAGACTGTAGAGAGCGGAGATGGCGGTGTGGTGTGGCGTTCGGGTAGATGGCGGAGCAGAGGACAGGGTTTATGCCTCGAATCGAAAGGACTGCACTGCGAGGTTGGAGTGGGAGCTTATCCTGGGCGGCTGTGCCGCGGCGATCCGCGAAGTCGTCGGGTGGTGGAGTCAAAAGCGCCGGCTGATGGGCCCACTGGATCGCGAAATATCTTGAGATATTTCTCCGTACGGGCTTGGTCCTGGCCCGCAGCTCCAGTGGGCCTTTTTCGAAATCGGCCGGCAAAAGTAGCCCATAATTCATACCGGGCCATTTGGTGTGATACGAATGTATATGGATCACACGGAACTGAATCTACCCGGATACAGATTTTTCTGATCTGGCACAGCATGTTGGCATCTTGCTGCGATTCTTCTCTGAACTTACCTGCTCAACTGTGGTCTTTGCCCTTCTCCTGCTTCACGAGAGTTTGGAGCGTGGTGCACGTGAGGACAGGAGGCGCGTCCATGGATCTATAGATGTATGTATGTGCGTCGCGCTCCATTGCCCATCGATTCAGCAGCGAACCATCTATTGCTCCATAATTCCATATGCCCAGGGCCAATGCCGGTATGTGCTTCCATTAACCTGTCTATTTGCCTTCCTGGAATTTCTCCTGACAGGACACATCAAAATGTGGACCGCATGTGGCCACTCCTCCAAGGATCAGAATTGGGGGCCTGTGAGCTATAGCCTCGTGCCAGTTTATAGGATAATATGATTTGTTAATGTCAGTCCGAGAGTACATGGATCAGCAATTTGTGGGTCTTAAACCAGTTATATCAGTGGCGGATCCCGGGGTGCTCCAGGTGGGCCAGCGACTACCCTGGGATCTAGCGCACACCTAGAACTCAGTCCATAACTTTTTTTTTTAAAAAAAAAAGTGAAAAATTAGAGAAAAGCTCATTGCAGACATACCCAAAGCACACTCCTATATGCTTAAAAAGTCGATGCCACCTGGAAGTTGGTGGCAATATTCTTGTCCAATAATAGATCGGCCTTCACAACAGTACCTGAAAACAAAGAGGAAAAATCAATGATTATGATCAAACTTTTACCATACTTGTAACATGTGGATCTAGAAGACTATCTCAAATGCTGCCTATTCTCATCTTTATATTTCCTACTATATATTTTGTCGTGTGGAACATGAAATCCCAAAAATTCACGTGGACTGATATTTTTAATCTCCATGAGTGTTGTAACAAATTGAAGCATGAGATCAAGACAAAACATGAAAAAACCGATAAATTTTCTTAAACATGGAGCAAACACTCCCTACAACATAACGCATTGAGATCGCAGTTGTCCAGATACACTAAAGCTTGTACACCTAGCGATACCACCCACAAGACAAATCTCACCTGCCTTTGCCAACCCACCGCATCCGCGCCTACACAAGTAGTACAAGAGATGCACTATGCACATGGCGCATTGCATGCAACAACAAAGCACCCCACATTTCTGACCCAACGGCCCTCACGCCATCGGACCTCTAGATACGTGCATCCATGCCGCAACGGTGCCAAAAGCCAGCCAAGTGCCTGAGTGAAACTGAACCAATGGCACGCTCCGTTTCCATTATTTTCCCATAAATAAACGGTATCATTGAGGCCAGGGCCAGGGGCATAAATGGCCAACCAAAACCAAGGCAGCCATCACGCGAAGCCCCTCCCTCGCCTCTCCTTGCACCCTCCCCAAATCTCCGTTCCACTGCGCCCTCACTCCGTCCTCCGTCCATGAGGATCAGGCGGAGGCTGCAGGGCCAGTCCCTCTCCTCGCTGGCGCTGCTGCCCTCAGATCCGCCCGCGCCGCAGCCACCGCCGAATGCGTCACCGAGAGATCGCCACCACCTGGAACTCACTGCCGGGGTCGAGAGAGAGGAGGAGTTGCACCCGAATGCGGCCACGACGGCGGATCTCAGGGACGAGGCGGCGACGCGCGGGGCACTGCTGCCATTGTTGCCGCAGGTACGCGCGCATGCTCGTCTTCTCGGTCCCAAATCTGTTGTTCCGGGAAGGGGAGAGGAAATTTGTTAACAGGACAGCTTGCTCTTGGAAAGTTGGTTCAGTTGCACCGCGCCTGGGAGACGGAGCGGAGGATGCCCAGATCTAGCTAACCCCGCGTTCGTCGATTACTGCTGCTGCAGGACCACGTGGTGGAGCGCAGCAGGGGCCTGGGTGCACAACGACGGCCTGCTGCAGCTGATGGCCATAGAAGGTACTCCTCGGTCTCGATTTATAATCGTTTTAAGTTGAGCACGTGAATTAAACAGAGCGAAAAAAGTAGGATGCCCTTAAAAACGAGAAGAAAAGAGATAAAAAATAGAGAAATATTGAGAAGAAAAAAATTATATTTAAAATAAAAATAATTTATAATTTGAAAAAAGTTGTTAAGTGCAGAATAACTTATAATTTGAGATGAGACTAATGAAATATGACATGAACTGATTACTGAAACTGTAACAGAAGCGAAACGAGAAGGTTGCTTGGGTCGTGGGGCGTGATGAGTGAGTGAGCAATGGCATGGTGACCATGGGCAGTAGTAAATGGAAAAGGAAAGCATCCAAGGACCTTTTTTATTCGCTGGGGCGGCTTGCTGGGCTTAATGTGTTCACTATAGACTCCGGCAATGCCAGCTTGACACATGGGACACATCAATCCCATCACTTAACAATTAATACCTTCCCGGACAAACCCATCGTGTACCCATGTCGTGGAGGTGGTACTGTCGCGCCTATATCCATGCACAATGCACCGGTCCGGTGGTGCAGTTCTATGCACCCTCGTTTGCCACACTGATCGATCCGTCAGTGCGTGGGCTTGCTTGCTTGATCCTCTTGTAAGTAGATCGATCGCACTTATAGTTTCTTTTCGTTGCATCGTCGTTCAAGTCCTCTCCATCTGTATGCATGAGTGCCATTGTGCGCGCGCATGGTGCATCATGAACTATTCAGTTCCCCTGCTGCACCAGCAGTTTGCATCCGCGGTTGCTAGGAATTGCACTGACGCATTTTGGGTGTGGTGAAAGATGATGGGCCTGCATCGATTCTGCATTTACTAACAGGAATAGGTGCTTTTCTACTGTCCTGTCTCAAACATGATGCATCTGCAGCATTTCGATCATGCAGATCGGATTCACGACCATCCATTAGCAGCTCAGTCTCAGTCTGCTGATTACTATAATGTGTTGCACTCCTCTTAAGTTGTGCCAGGTGTATGATGTTTTGATCACGCTACATTGTGCACTCGCAGCCTGGAGAATGGTCATGACCACATGCCCGAGCCAATGACCAACGGCATCGTTAGCTCAACAATGCTAGCCACTGCAGTGTCCACAAGAGTGCAGAAGGAAGAGAGCATCAAGGACGACAGCGGCGGCGGCAGCGGGGGAGGCAGCATCAAGAAGCGCCGTGGCCCGGCCGTGCTGCTGGAGGGGTCACGGTGCAGCCGCGTCAATGGGCGCGGGTGGCGCTGCAGCCAGCCGACGCTGGTGGGCTACTCCCTCTGCCAGCACCACCTCGGTAAGGGCCGGATGCGGAGCGCGGCGGCTGCCGCTGAGCGCGCCGCTACTGGCCAGAAGCTCGGCCGCACGGAGCACCGGCAGAACGCGCCCGCTGTCACCTCGGCACCCAAGGCCGACGTGCCGTTGCCGAGCGTGTCCCACTGCTAGGCTCCCGCGCGCTCCCTGCTGGCTGGCTGAGATCTGTTGGACCGCGAGATGAGATCCATCCACATTGGAGTGGGTTTGCACA
The DNA here is from genome assembly GCA_001602315.1 of Zoysia pacifica. Classification (NCBI taxonomy): domain Eukaryota; kingdom Viridiplantae; phylum Streptophyta; class Magnoliopsida; order Poales; family Poaceae; genus Zoysia; species Zoysia pacifica. Next base: position 57,593 of record BCLH01000422.1, read on the forward strand.
TAAGCTGTTGATTAATTGTGGGTTCTTATTGCGTTTCTGTGCTTGCGAACTCTGACGCCGTGGCAGTAGCTAGCACAAAAGTACAGATCCCGTGACGGGAAATTTTGCGGTTGGTTCTTCCGATATTCCGTCCAATACCCGGAAGCAGATCCGTGCATGAAAATGCAGTTGCACCAGCCACGAGGCAATGCCCATTGCTACTGTGATATGTGCTCCACTGCTTGGTGCAATTCTTTCGCTCGCAGTCCTTCACTGCGCATTTGCCACCGGTGGTGCTCATGCATTCCCCTTTTTCTTTTTCGAAAATATCAATCGCTAGTGCTCATGCAACGGTGCATATCTACAGTGCATTGAGTAATTCAACATCTTATCACGTCAAACTATCACCTGAAAAGCTGGAGCAGCGATCCGGTCAAGGCCTGGCATAACCCAAGGCTGCCAGGCACCACTAACGAGCTTCTCTCTCGAATAGCTGGGTGATCTATGTTACGCTCCCGGCCTGATGCATTTTCGTATGCTTAGCTTCAAAAATTATTCTGTCTGCTAAAATAATGTTTCAGAAAATTTAGCCCATTTTCTAAAAAAAAAGGAAGCAAAGAAAACTTAGGCTGTTAAATTAACCCATATCAGCATACGCATCTGGTCGATCAGTATTGTATATCAAACTGCTATCATGAGGAGGAGGAGGAAAAAGAAAATGGCTCTGTTGAAAATGACGCGTCTGTTAGATGCTTTTGGATGTTTGCACGTAGAGAAGATCCGGATGAGCTAGCAGATCTCGATGCGGCGGCACATGGGGGCCGAGTGACCGGCCCATTTGCGTATCGCTTGTTTACGCCTTCGATCGTATTCCTTGCATCATGGCTCCAGAGGGCGGAGGCGACAAGCATGAAGGTGGCTGGGTGCAGCCAAGGCTTATCAGGATGGAGGAGGGAAGGACGACTATCGCTAGCCTCATGTGATCAGTCCGCGCTTTCTTTTCTTTATTATTAGCATAAATATTTGTTGCTAGTCAAACTGACCCGTCAGTTTTGGTGGCTTCTCGTGCACGAACAGATACGCGACTACCGGCACGTGGCAAATCTGTACAAGAATCAATCACCACCTTCGAATCAGGACAAAAATTCCTCACAAATGATCAGACGATGGTTCATGATATAGCTCCCGTATTAATTATTGTTGTTTTTTTTTAAAAAAAATTGAACGTTGCTCCGTCTCATAGGGCAGTTCACATTCTGCCATGCTAATAAGCTATGGCAACTACGAGGAGAACAGATTTCATATTTGAGCTCCTGTATTCGCCTTTGGACCGGGCAGAACCAGAACCATCAACCATGTTGCACCCGGCGGAGGCGGAATATCCCATACGTGGGCGTTGCCATCCCCGGAAATGGCTTACCGCGCGCCTGCGTTCTTCTCGCCTTCACACGCAGAAACAGACGTACGGGCCGCTCCCACCCCACCTGCCCACCGTACCCACAAGCTGACCATGGGACCTGATGCCCCTCCAGGGGTGGCGCCCGGGCAGGCACGGCCTCCAGCTTGACCTGCCGCCTGGCGCCTGCCGGATGAGATGCGGCGCGGGATGATGTCACGGATGCTGGCGAAACCCGCTGCGGAGGCTGCGTTCCTGATCGGCTGTTCGACCGAGCGGCGCCGGGGACGTCCCGGCTTGGTTGGACAGCCGCGGCTGACTCGGCGGTGATGTACACGCGCGGTGGGGCTGCTTGGCGTCCTTTACGGGTTCCTGTCGTCGAGGTGGGACGCGACGAAGAAAGAATCCGTCTTGGAAGTTGGGATATTACGACCTCGCCTTCCGGCACTGGAACACCATGTCCATGGCCAATTTGAAGAAAAGGCTCGAAAGTAGCCGGACCATGTTCACAAAAATGGAACCAGGCAAAAAGGCAGTTGAGAAAAGGCTCGAAAGTAGCCTGGCCACAGCTCTCCCGGCCCAAATAACACCGTGGGTTCTGGAATTACGGCGCCCACGTGTGGCTTTGGATTTTGTTCAACTCCAAAGATCCCACGAGCTCCACAAGCCGCAGCAATGGAGTCCTCTCTTCTACCCCGATTCATTCCCACCCCCACAGCGACCAGGGTCAGCTCTCATCATCCGCCCCTCTCCTTCCCTCGTCTCTCTGATCCCGCCGCTCCTCAGGCAGATCGGCTCATTTTAAATCAGCCGGACTTTACCCTGACGTGTGGGCCTGAGTCTCACAGGTCACCAAGATCAGGAGCGACCAGCGAGACTGATTTGGATACTTTTGTTGACATCTGGTTATTTGTCTCCATGTGTAAATGACATATGAACCCATATCTAAAAAGAATGTGGTTCGATTCAATTATAACTCTGCATAGAAATTGGAAGTTTCATGTTGAGACTGATACGCCTTTCATTGGTATTGGTATGCTCTAGCAGAGAAGTCGGTACCGTTTCATGCCACGAACAAATCAATGATGCACGGGCAACTGTCCCCCATCTATATACAGGAGCTTAATTCTACACATGGCTGGCGGAGAACTAGAGCCAAAAAATGTACGCCCACGTATTGATGTATATACATTCATTAAGCAGACATTGAGGTTTACACGGCTGCAGAAGCTACATAGATGTCGAACTCCTGGACCGGGTTAGTGCCTACATCAGGTAGAGATCATCCTCTCCATCCATGCCTCGAAGCATCATGTTCTATGTTCAGATGCGAATATACGACGGATAAGATTGTTCATTCAGCCTTGACTGCTCAGCTCGCTTCAGCCGCCTTTTCCGGTACCGCCATGCAACTTGAATACGAGTTGCAGCAATGGTTCGCCAGTAGGGAGATTCATATCTGTTTCGTGCAAGTGGTTCAGTCAACAGGGCAAGAAAAAAGAGTACTGACAAAAAATAAAAAATATGGTAAATTTCCAAGGCCAGATAACTATGAAAAACATGGTTCAGATATTTTCTCCTGACAGGATTGCAGGCTTGCAGCTAATAATCTAATTATTTCTATGCAAGGCTGCTTAGCAAATTTAGTCAATTATTGCTTGAATTTGTGAAACTTGAATGTATTTTGAAATGAAAAGGAGTACTGATGATCAGGATTCTACCTTATTGCTCCCTGAACCCGAGGATTTCGTAAGAATCGTGCAAACTGTGAAGTGACTTCTTCAAGATCACTTGCTCGGAGTACAAAAGCTTCAACATTCGTTAAACATCTTACAGTACGTACAGCAACCAGCCGCATACCATGGAATTTGATTTTCCCACCATCTGAAACAGTAATGGTCCAATGTGATTTGACACTTGAATAAAATCACAAGAAAAACAGGCAGCTCAGAAATTGCATACCTCTATTCACTGAAGAGTGTTCCAAGTACCAGGTGAGGAGCTCCTCTCCACATACATCTCCTTCATGCAATTGAGCTTTGCTTCCATCTGCACTAATGCTTTCCAGCCTACCCCTCACTATGAAGACCATCTTGTCAACAGTGCCGCCTTGATAAAGAATATCACTACCACTAATATATAAGTTTTGTCTCAATTTGTCACAGATAGCATCCAAGATAGGCCAGTCCATTAAGGTGAATAATCGGACCTGCAAAAGATGTCAGTACCAGATTTGTAAGGTAAAGAATGAATAATATTCTTTCCAGTTCCAGCAATTTCTAACCGCTTGATCTGGGAGTACTGAACCATAAAATGGGGTTCATGTGAACATTTAACTGTGGCTCCACATCAATTCCAATTTCCTTTCTCTTGAATTCTTTACTGTCACATTTACTCACTTTGTTTGTACAATGACCAATTTTTGTGAATGTTGAGGACCAAAAACAGTACAGGAAGAAATTTATAATAGTAGCAGAATGTAAAGAAAGCTCCAGGCGGCCAACTACCAAATATGTATTACCCCATAAATAACATTGAAAAAATGGATAAGAGCCAAATAAAGGGGGTATCGGAATCAACAGTTGATGTCATACTAGAAGCATACCTTATTAAGGAATCTAAAGAAATGACGACGTATGTCCCTCTGGATATCTTCTGGTAAATTACTTAAAAGCTCTTCTTCATTCACTCCTTGAGTGGCAGCCCAGGTGAACCTTTCCGCACGTCTAACCCTCCTAAACATTTTTAAAAAAAATATAGTAAAAAAATCACTACCTTCCATCATAAAATTAACACTTGCAGTTAACGAAAATAGTGCTTTTTTTGGGGGGTGTTCAAATGACTCGAAATTTTTGAGATCTAGAACGAATCCTGATTGAACTATATGCTAAGTGTTTGGATTCAAAAAACAAAAAGGGCAAGCCCTCGTCATTCAGGTTTTCTCCTTAAAAAATACAAATAGATGACAGCCTGATCAATCCTCTTTTTGATGCAAATTTATTAGACATCTTGTGGTTGTGGGATATGGAGGCGCAATCACTAATTTCAATTCTGATAAAATGAAATAACTGTTATTTTGCTAAAATGTATTATGACAATGTAGCATATAATTCTTGTGAATTACAAACATAAAACAAATCGGGCGTACTCCACAATAGTAGTAGACAATACACTAGAGATTTGGTTTAGTTCTTTGGAGAAACCTTCTCAAATCTTCAGGTAATCGTCTATGGCTCATCCACTTCTCAACATCTCGGCGTCTAAGTTGCATTTCTAATCTCCTGTGAAAAGTAAAAAGGCACAAAATGTTTCACATGTCAGCATTATTATAATAAAAACTGATTTTAAAATGATCTTTTAGATACCTAGCATGTCATGACTGTAAAAACATATAGCATGATAAATGAGCCACAAGTACAACCATACCGTCTTCCAAGAGCTTGGAGAAAATTTTGCATGTTTCCGATAAGCAACGCAAAAAGTAACAGACCCAAACCAATAATGGCCATAGTAAACAGAACTTCCCATGCAAAGTAACTTGGAACAAGATTGCCAGCTAAGGTACTTATTTGCTGAAATAGAGACAGTTATGTATGAGCAAAAGCATCAGCCAGTTATCGTACAAGCAAAAAGAATGAAATGCACTACTCTACATTGAAAATTGAATGGTAAAATTAATATCAAGCAGAACACTGTGGTTAGAACACATGTAGATGCAACAAACAGATAGACTGAAATAAAGAAGCAAACAACTGATGGCACGTACCTGAAAACCCCAAAATAATGAATATATGTAGCGCTTAACAGCACTGCGTTCAGTAGTTAGCAAAACAGCCTGCTCATAAATTCCATATTGGAAAGTAGCATCATCTCCAGTGTTAAAACAAGCTGTTGAGTTAGGGCTATCCAACCATTGCCGTCTGTTTACTCCACTATAAGAGCCATGTCCACAGTCTATAAAAGTATCACAGTACGGAATGGTGGATGCAGAACAAGCATCTCGCAAACATTGGTTAACCCTCTGTGACAGAATGCGAAACAAAAGAAAAATTATTCAGTTGATTTGGAATTTCAAGCATCGGCAGTAAAATAAAGCACTCTCCGATCAGGTCGAACTGTGAAACTGTATGCAACTAAGGAGTACCAAATAATTTGTGGTTGTATAGTTACAAATTAAGTTGAGTAGGTATTCAGAGCTACACATTTTCCATCTGTAAATGAAGAACATAATCAGAACACATAGTATTTAAGCAACTTGACATGGTTTCATAGATGTTCATTAGTAAGACAAAGGTATTAGGTACACCTTCACAATAGTCGGATATGCTTGAGTATTTAAGCAACTTTACATGGTTTCATAGATGTTCATTAGTAAGACAAAGGTATTAGGTACACCTTCACAATAGTCGGATATGCTTGATTCCCTGGTATTACTATCCAAATTATAATATTTGAATAAAACAATATATACATCCTACCTGTAAGCCAAAGAGATACCAACAAGAACCAACAACATGCCCCGCCAAAACAAACATCAGAAGATTGATCACAAAATTGGCCCATGCTGACTCAAATATGAATCCATTGGCAGACTGACCATCAAGCAGTGGTACAAATCTGATGATACGGGGTACATATTGAAGAAGAACAGTGGCACGCAATAAATTCTTAGCATAATTTGCACTTGATAGCCCGACAAATTCTGGGATAACTACCAGAATCATCACCTTGATGAAGAAAAAAGGAACAAAAATATTAGCAAAAGACATAAAGATTGTAGCAAGTCCAGTGTGTATAACTTTGTTAATTGAATGGTTTGCTGTTAATGAGTTGAGGAAGAACAAGTTATCAGTTTAGAGTTTGGTCATGCAGCTTTAGCCGTTATCTAAATGCTTTCATGCAAATAAAATCAGATCACAGGCTGCACGTACAGACAAGGTTCATGAACGCAGAAGCTCAGCTTTTTTTTAGAACAGCAAAGTTGCACACAGTTGAAAAAGGAGCAAAGGTACTGTCAAGTGTGCCTATTTATTCAATCAAATTTACTAGCATATGTAAGGGTAACTTCTTTTGGCTTCTCAATAGACACCGCATCTTTCCAGAGATGCTGAATAAATGCTCATGAGTCCTAATACATATAAAAAAAACTAATGAAACTACAGAAGCAGAAATAAGAAGTTTCACAATCATAAAGTGAGAAAAAGTTTAGTTCTTAATATCCTTACTGTCCACGAGATAGACATAACTGTAGAAGATAAATGCATCTTTTACCTGTGGGAGTGGAAGCACAACGAAGAAGTCAAGTAAAAAATAGCCACGAAGATAATGGAGAGCAACTTTCTTTGGCTCGTCTACTAAATCTCCAGCTCCCACCACTCGTGACTCTGGAGCAACATATGCCAGCCTGAACTGAAAGATAGATTCCTCATTGTATTCAATACTAGCCATATATAAATAACCAATTACCACAGATGGAGTACGCTTGTTAACTTTTACTCTTTTAGTTGTAATTCATGGATTTGATGGTGGCAGTAGAACCGAACATATACACATGAAAAAATCTTGAAACTCCATTCTTTATCTATCTCAAACACAGTATGGAATAATATCATATATTAAAAAAATATTTAAAGTTGACGACAGAGTGTGATTCTGTGATAAACCAATTGACAAGGCAAAGTTCATCAGCATAGTGAGAGTTAAGTGAAACCAGTCAATCATGAAGATAATACTACATTGATGTAAATATAAAATTTTCCTTCCCCCTAAAAGAAGGTATAGATTTACTGTATGGAAGCTACAAATCATGATAAAATATTGTTCTGGGCATTTGAGTGTTACCAGAATTAAGCACATAATCTAATAACTGTTCATAAGAAACTTCAGAATTTACTGGTTAAGAAAGCATATTGAAAACTCAAAATAAGCACAATAATCTCCATACACATCCTAAATCACCAGTATATCATTCAGAGGCTTCCATATTGTATCTACTTTGCTTTTGAGCAATAGATATTTATAAAATGAAACATTTTGTCTAGAAGAGCAGAAGTGATTTCACATTTACCTGAAGAAGCATGTGCAGCAAATAAATAGCATCAGTTACACTTCTCACGACAGCAAGTGCAGTAGCAAAATTCCAGTTTAAAACTATGCATTTGTTATCCTGCATACAGTGAAAACAAATAACATGGTCAGCTCTGATCAAAGTTATTGCATGAGTAGCTAAGGTCAGGTTAACAAACTGCAACAGATCCAGGTAATATGATCTCTAAGAGAACTAGAAATTATATTCTCTTAAAGTACTTGGGAAATCACTATATCGGAATTCATATGAAAAGCATTGACACATATCTATCTTATGCTAAAAAAATTGTGAATATTACCTGCTCCACTGATAATAGGAAGAAGAAGAGGGGGTCAATGAAAATGGCAATCAGGCATGATATCACAAAGAATTGATTCCACTGCTGAACAACCTTCGCATGTGGGTTCAAAATGGGGATGCGTGAAAGGAAATCCCCAATCTTCTTTGTCCACCGACCATCGTAACCATAAAAAATATTATGAAACTTCAAGAGAAAGAAGGGATACATTAATATCATGATGAACAGATTTTAGAACTATGATTAACTAATGTAGGATAGAAGATATATTTCAACGACAGACCTTGTTGTCTAAAGCATTCGAATCTCTGTGGAAATGTCTCTTGTTTTTACAAGCAGGAGGGCAATCGACACAATCTGGATTATCACATTGTCCCAAAGGTCCAGACATCATCAAGTGCTCATTCTTTGGAACTCCACCACTATCAGACCACCTATTTTCTACAATTTCTTCTGGCCTCACAGCATGTGGTTTGCTGACTTGTTTACCCTGTGGAGGTCTGGGCGGCCTATCTAGTGGTATCTCTCTACTAGTAAATGGATTACTCATTGCTGGCTGAGTTGGTGGCTGAATAAATAGAGGACCAGTATGGGGAATATATGTGTCTTCTTCATACTCATCATCCCTGACTGGCATGCACATTGAAGTACTTCTAGGAAATCTTGGTAGCTCAATATTTCTAAGCAGCATAGGAATATCATCTCTCTCTGGGTCAGACATAATTTTAGTCCTGCATAAACCGTCCATTGAATTAGCACCTCAATTTTCAATTAAAAACTTGATAATTTGCATTTCTCACCTACCTGTATATTGGCAAAAACTACAGATATGCTTGAGTACTCATCTCATTTTTAGTTCGCTGGGCTTATGAAACTGATAACAAAGGAGTCACGGTCTGCAAACACAAGCATAGCCAAGAACCATTAATGTGAGCAAGCAAGGAGAAGAACTGCACCACTGATGAACAGGCACCTGGAAGAATGAACTACACAAAATAGTACATACAGCTATGAACCTCGAATGAGACTACCAGTCAACAGAACCTAACTAATGCAGTGTAGCATGAGCATCTGATGAAAATTGAGCTCACTGCTCCAACTGACTGAGAAAAACTAATTCGGTGATCAGGAACGAAAAGCAAATCGTTGGTCATAGATATGCATTCGGTCTTCTCAAGCAGAGAGATACCCTCAAAAGCAACGAAATCTGATGAATCAACTGACGGCCAGGACTAACTGAAGCAATTACAACCAGCGCATAAAAAAAATCCAGAAGAGGAATACGCATTTGAAAAAAAAAAATTATGGAACGCAAAACCCATTACCAATAATAGAACAGCCGCGTAATCTGCTTACTGATCCTCACACCTCGACTTCCCATGCGCAGATTTGAAGAATGCGTAAAAAATGACAGGAAATCCACGCAAAACGGGGAACCCGCAGCGCCTCCCCTCATACGGAAAATGCCGTAGACTATTCCAAAACTTACCCTAAACCCGCGCCGTTGGAGCTCTACTACGGCGCGGCGGAACCCGCACAAGAACCCTCGAACTGGATAAAACTAAAAGAAAAATCAGCTGCCGACCCCTCTACGGCCAATAAACAACTCTACCGACCACATCTCGAGGAACGCACAGAGAAACGGATTGGGAGGAAGGGGAGAGACGAAGTGGTTCACCCGAAGAAGTGTTCGTCGCGGCTTGAGGAGTGTCCGGATCAGCAGCAGCGGCCGATTGCAGCACAATCGCTTTCGAGCTGTTCGATTCTTACAGCGGACAAGAGCGAGCTTTCTCTCTCTTTTTTCTTTTTTAATCTGTTTTTGTAGCTTCGCCGCAAAGCACCGAGACTCCGAGAGAGAGAATATGAGACGAAGAAGGAAGGAGTCGCGTTTGGAGTCGACAACTGTTTGTCTCTGAGAGTGGGCCATGAGGGATGTGAAGAGAAATAGGCCCACTGTCACTGAGTGTTCTTTGCTAGGGCGTGGGTTTAGATCGTGGCTAGCTAGTCCCTACCCACGCGCCACCTGTGGCCTGTGGGGGTTAAGCGGCGTGACTGACAATATGGCCCCATGGAGGCTCGAGTCGTCTAGTCTTCTCGCGATGTTTTCCTGGATTTCCGTCATACCGGTTGATGGCTTGTTTGACTTTAAAAAAAAATCATCGTCTAGTCAACAATGGTAGACTATTTACGTCTTTTTTTGCTATTACTATAAGCATCTTTGGAAAAACTAGCGCATCCTTTAGCGAGCCTATATATATAGATAGCTTGTTAGTCCTTTTGTTTCTTTATATAATGTTATATTTCTGCGTGTTTACGTTTATACCATTCCTTTTGCAACCTTTCCCCGTAGCCTTGTTCATGCATATCCCCAAGCCATGGTGGATTGAATGCCAAAAGTACAGTAGGGATTGGTGCAGGCGAAGGCACCGGCCACCGGGGGCGGGCTATGAAGCATCGTCCAAAATTACAGTAGGTATTGGTGCAGGATCTTTTCAAAGACCATCCAGGAAATTGGAAAGAACTCTCAAAGAATAAGGGTTCTTTGGAATGTAAAAATTTAACAAGAATTTTATTGAAATTTTACAAAAATTAGTTCAATTTCAAAAAACAAAACAAAAAACGAGAAAAATTCTCATGTTCAAAAAGAGCCTCAAACAAATCGAGGATCGAGATGCTCCGACATCATAAATTTGTCCATTATCTGTTAGCCAATATTTTCATATGCACTTCTGGGATAGGATGCTCCCAATATAAAAAATAAAGTAAATTGTTAGTCATAAAAAATTTATAAGCCACTGAAAATTTTCAGTTCCTCATCAACCATTATTGTTAACTTTCTTTCTTTATTCACCACTACTATACATGACTTAAAAAAAGATGTTTACCTCTCTTATCAATTTTTTTACTAAGTTTTTTCATTACTTATTTTAGTACTAGGAATCAGTTATCTCTCACAAATTCACATTATAATCCAAAAACTCAATAAGAAATAAAATGATTCAGATTAAAATTTAAAATTTGAATTGAGAGTGATTTTTTTCCTTGTGAAAAATTTGTAAGCCACAAAACCAAACAACATGCCCAAAAAGAGGTAATAAGAAAACTTAAAAAAAATAATAGAGAAGCAAACAAGTCTTTTTCAAGTCCAGAAGCAATCAAACTCTCGACCAAAGATAGCAGTGATTAATCAGCCAATCAGATCACCCAATGCTGCATTTGGCAGCCAGGGGTATAACGCATTGACTTGTGCTTCCACATCCTCAGCTGACCACCAGAAGAATATTCCAGCTGCACGCCCGTGAACACTGCAAACCACTGACCGCCATGTGGCCCATCTACGATATACTGCCGCCCCAAATGCACCTTCTCCCTCCTCATTTGGAAGAACTTGGCAATGAACACCTTGCCAAAGCCCAGCGGTACGAGGTAGGACGTCACTGGAATCCACTCTTCTGGCTGCACGACATCCTCCCACTTGCCAAGGAGCTTTGGAATGGAGCCAGCAGCTACGTCGGAGGCGCACAGCAGGTTGTCTTCTGACGAAAACCCAAGAGAGACGTTGAGCTCAGGTATGTACTCCGCGCGACCACCGAAAGGCAAACTCCAGTTTCCAACCTTGCTCCATTTGCCGGCAAGTGTGCTGAAGGAGTAGGTGCCAGCATGCCCAATAGATACCCAAGTATGCACACCGCCTACCAGCGCATGGCCGTAAATTTCCTCAGAGCAACCTTCATCAAGCTCGTAGCTGGGTGCCTGAACATAAGGAGGCGGCGGCAGAGAGTGCCAGAACCAATCGGGGCGGCAGCGAGACTCAGGGCCGCGGCCGTGGATGAGGGCCTCAAAGCAGTGTTCTCCGTCTGGTCCAGAGTTTGGCTGGAGGACGTAGAGGCTGTCGCCGAGAGGGACAGAGACAGGGCTGATCTTTGGAGCGTGCAAAGATGGCAGGGTGCTGATGGAATGGTAATAGGTCATATCGCAGAGGATGGCGCGGCCCCTGTGGTCAGCGGCGACGATGCGCTTCTTTCCGCCCTCGCATAAGGGCATGAATTCCATTGCACCCGGATCACCGGGTTGATTGGGGCCGTAGAAAGTCAAGGCCGCTGGGGGACAGCTGAAATTCTTCCATTTCTTTGATATCTTCCGTCGTCGATCCGTGACGTGGTGTCGTGGGATGGAAAAAATCTCGAGGGGTCGATCAGATGTAGGGTGGAGGCACGAGCACCGCGGATCACGTTGGCCGCCACCAGGTGCAAGAACCGGGGAGTCATCGTCCGGCAGCGGCGGATCAGCGCGGGGCGGGGAGTCGTGGTGGCGGCTCGGAGCGGGGCGGCCGCGCGGGACGGGACGGGGAGGCGTCTGGGCGGCGAGTTGATCTGACCCACTGGGAGGAGGAGGCTAGGTTTGAGAAAAGGGAGAGGAAAAAAATAAAACAGGAAAAGAAGCAGGGAATTTTGTTGCAGACACCGTATTCCTCCTCCCTCCTATTTAAAATAAGCGACGTTTTTAACTTTTTTAAAATCAACATTTAATCATTTATTTTATTTAAAATATTTATGAAAATATAAAATTAAATTTAAATTTAAAGTATTTCTAATAACGAACATTTCCCAGTAAAATAAATAATATTTTTATAATTTTTTTAATAAAACGAACGGTTAAAACTAAATGTTTAAAAATTTAAAACGATATTTATTTTAAAACTGAGGAAGTAGTTATCATGCGCATAACATGTGGGCCCTCTTATAATTTAAAAGACTAAAACCAAGCACTAACGTTCTCTTCTTTCCTCAAGTGATCCCAATTCCAAAGGAGCTGAAGGCAGGGGTTCTATGAAGATGACACGAACATTTATGAGAAGTCTCATGCCATATTCTATGGATATTCATGATTAGGTATTGGAGGAAAAAATAACCCCACCGAATGTGGTCGAGCAAGCTGACCGATTTCTTCAAATTGTCAAATACTACGTCTAGAACACGCAAACAAATGGTCCGCGTGACTTTTTTAAATGGGAAATTGGTGGTCGTGACTTGATGTCAAAACAAAATCATTGTGTAAATGTTACTATAGTTGTCATCCAGGCCTCAGGTCTTACATTAGTTCACTTTGGATGTTCTGAGGACGACTGACGAAATGTGGTACCATGCATCTTTGTATTTATCTTCAATTTTTTTTTAACAATTCATCGCTGAGTAGCGAGAACCCTGCAATTTCAAGCACATGATTGCCACGGCAAAGAGTGAACTGCAAGCTTTCACAAAGCAGACTATCAGCATCATGCAACATCCATGAAGGCAACACTATTTCCATAGCAGTTGGCAATCCAATTTTTTATTCAGCGTTAGTGAGCCTATTGTTCAAGGTATTAGAGGTGCAGTCAACAAATGATGCCGAACAATAGTTATGTATTTTTCACTCCCTCCAATTAAGAAAGAGCTCACAGCATCACATTGTAATACTGGATCAATAGTTCCTTTAAAAATCTTCGCTTACATAGGTAGGAGTAGTATTTTGTAAGAGATTGTGAGCATCCAACGTTATGACAGTTCCAAACAATACGGCACATGGACTAGCAGCCACAATCTAGGTCTACAAAATCTCAACTTGTGGGCAGTTGCTTATCCAAGGAAGTTCATGATCACTAGGTGGAGCACCAAATTGCACAGAACAAAATCAGCAAAAGCCCTTTCTGGGGGAAGATCCTGCAGAATATTATGTTTTAATTGCAACTTTATAAACCAATGTTAAGGGCAAACGATCCAGGTAAACAAAGATGAAGTAACACTACCTTAAATTCCTTATTATCTTTGTTAACCTGAATTCGGAGACAGACTGCCAGAGAGAGAAAATAAAATCAGTTATACATTACTCAACAAAGTTAATAGGTTAAACAGAACAGAGAGGTGGCTAAGAATTTCCTACCAGCAAGTACTGCAGTTCCGATGCATGAAAGGACACCTGAGAGGAATGAGTTGAAGGGAAATGTCCCCACTAATCCCATGTAAGCAACCTGTTTTGCAATATAAACACGTCGCAAATCAATATCCATGATAAGGCTTAAAACTAAATATAACCAGATATCACCAAGTGAAGAAATAAAATGCTAAAACTCACCTGAATGAGAGCAGTCACAACAGCGAAAACCACATACATGTCAACGATCTGCAGTGATAACACACAAATAGAGTCAAGGAACAGCAAGAATGACAGCATATGACTACGAGGAGTGTAGAGGGCGGTAAAGATTTGGGTACCTTAAGATTCGTTGGTGTAGCCGCATAAGCCTTGGCCAAGGACTGGATCAGAAGCCTTGCATCACTCACGGCCTTCGGCATCCTGAACACCTCGCGCCTTCTCCTACAAACTGATCAGAAAGCAAGCAAGTCAAAATCAGGTTGCCTGGAACGCAGGAAACTGGATCAAATGCGCAGGCGCCTAAAAACAAACTTGCAGGCGTGAGGATAATACATCATGAAAGACAGCAGACAGCTTCTGTATCGCAAGAGTTTCGCGGTACTGGAAGTTGGGGTGATACAGCCACACCTAGGAGGCTAGGACACCGAGTTGATGATGCGTTCTACTTAAACTATGGAGGAAGACACCCAATTCCACAGAGCAAGGTGTTAAATCTGACTAATTCTCAGAGGCAGAGGCGGACCGTCCCCGCCCCAGCCCCCGCTGAGGGATCCACCCTAAATATCAACTGGAGTACAAAAGGAAGCAGGAGGATTGGGGACGAGAGTGCTGAGCTCTCACCTCGAGGACTAGTAGGCTTACGCCTCGTTCTGGCCGCCGCGCATGAGACCGAGCCGTCGCTGCTTGGCCGCCGGACTGCCTGAGAGAGATCTGGGAGGGGCTGTGTGCCGGCGGAGTAGACGATCGAAGTCGCGGGCGGCGTTAGATCGAAGCTAAACGGCCCACTAAGGCCCACGGGACTTGTTGGGCTTAACGACTGCCACCTCGAAGCAACGGAGGTAAACGACGTCCCGGCCGAAATGCTCCGGCAGGGCCCAAAGTCCAGCTCGGTTTCTTCGCGCGATCATTTCGTCAAAACTTGATGCGAGTTTGAAAATCGCAAGTTGCATCAAGCTAACACCTATGCGACCAAGCCGGCGAGTGATCGATCGACCAATCCACGTTCGCGGTCGCTGTGTCCGCGGCCGTGGTTTCAATGCGGCCCGCAAGCAGTTTACCCCCGTGCAGTCTCGCGATCGAGCTGATCGCTGGCGCGTGGTGATGGATGCATGGCACAGCTGCGGAATGTTGAGCGGCATGCAAGCAGTAAAGATGGGCGCCGGAAAGGAAGCCGGAGAGGGGCCTCTTCATCGCTGTAAAGAAAGAAGCGCAGTTCTTCGTAATGGTCCTCTACATCTCCATCCACGATCCAGTGAAGCTAGCTCAGCTCAGCTCAGCTGTGGGGTGCCGAACGACTGCCGACGAGGCATCGTTTTGGGTCACCGCCGGCCGGCCGGTGGTGTGGTGAAGAACAGTCGCAGATCTTCAGGCTTTTAGGTGCATGCGGTGGTCCGCGCCCTAAATGAAATCCGCCGCTGTCTGCAGCAGCTTTTAGGTTGTTGCTCAACAGTTGACTACTCCAGCTTGGAGTAACTCCTTCACATGTGACAAAGGTCCAGATCTATCTTTTCGATCGCACACGCGCCTTTGTGTTGCTGCTGGTGTTTCATTAACGCCCAGTTCTATCTGAATTCGAAGTTCTTGTCACGATTCAAACTTGATCTGCTAATGTTTCATTAATGCCGATGAAAGTTTGTTTGTGTTGAAAAACATGTAATACTAGCTAGCTAGCTAGCTACAATTAGTAATACAGACTATCGATCACAGGTTGCAAAAGAACACTACCGTTCCTAGCCGCGCTACTGGCATCCCGTCTTAAGACAAATCACATTAGTTTAGGGGGAGACACGCTATTTTGCAATAGGACGGCCGGCGTTCAAGGCGTGTCAACCAATCATGCACACGATCATGCACAGAACGGGTAAGGCCTCGGCAAAATATATATTCCACCGAGTGGAGGACGCGCAAATGTCACTGATCACAAAGTCACAATAGGACAGGTAAAGAACAGCGCCGCCGCATCGTTTTCCTCGAGATGGAATGGGCAGCGTCTATCAAGTCTAAGAGCAGCTAGCTGCCGTTGTCACAGCACTGATCCGCACAAAGGCGAATAGATTGGCGACCGAGAATGCAGGAGACGACTGACGAAACTGCTCCCAGCGAAACGGATGGCAATTTGCTTTATCGCTTTTGGATTGACCGCTCGCGGAAAGAATGGCCAAGGAAAGGCGAAAACACAATGCCCATCTAAAGTCTCGGGTTTACACGAAAGAGTTGTGGTATCAGCTTCTGGATACATGCATGTCAGTATTAAGTGGTGCATGGTGACCTTTCTTGACTCCCTTTAGAGACCTCATTTCTGTTCCAGGTTAGATTGATCTAACTTTTGGACCGTGCTTTAACGGTCAATTTGTATCTCCCTCGATGCAATAATAAAGACACATTGGGAGATGTTTGATGAAATATTGTTCATCATCACTTGATTTACAAAGCCGTGATTGTCCGGTACTTGATTCAACAGTCTTTATGATACGAGCGATCTCTCCAACACTGACACTGCTGTGTAGGAGTAGTCCTTCGATCATTATTGGTGATAGAGAAGTACTTGAAGCAAAGCCCCACACTGCCACGGTTGGGACTACGAGTTCGGTGTAACAAGTACACGCAGTAGTCATGATAAGCTCGATGTTACACAGAGATGGCAGGCAGCAAGCCAGCAGCAGCAGTCGGCTGCAGAGAGCAAGATTATCTACGGTGAAAAAAAATTTAGGGCTCTTTTAAATGCGGGAATAAAAAAAATGAGAATAGAAAAACATAGAAATATAATAGTACGGCGGGTGTAAAATAAAAAATTAAAAAAAAGAAAGAATATTGCAGAGGAAGTTGTTTGGATGAGTCATAGAAAAAAGCGCAGAAATCTTAAACATGTCTCAACTATTAATTGCTAATCTATTCTTCCACTATTCACTAATATATGAGCCTATGAATTAAAGCATGGATGACATAGAAGCTAAACCAAGTGAGTTTTTCGTATTTCGTGCGTAAGAAAAATAAAAAGTGGTTCAAGTGGATGTAAAATTTTCTATGGAATTGGCATGCATAGGAAAGAATTCCTATGAAATGGTGTAGATGATTTTAACGAGATAAATGAAGGAATAGGAAAATTTCCGACATGCACAGTATTCCTTCAAAAATCCTATAAAATTCCTATGATCCAAAAGACCCCATAGGCTCTTCTTTATCAAGCGAAGGCAGGCAGGTCAATGAACAGCTGCATCATTAAATTTTACTCCTACCACTATATCTCTCCAATCAAGCAAAAACAAGCTACATTGTCAAAACCAGTTTGGAGGGACGACTTAGAGAGAGAGAGGGCTCGCCGGTCCAGTAACGTCGTCGATCTCGCCGATCATCACCGGCTGTGTCGAGCGCTTCTCCACCTGACTCTGTCATCCCGATCCTAAGTCCGCCTCGCCTTTCTCCCTTCTACTGTGCGTTTCGGTACGACGGTTAGGGTGAAAAGTGGTGTTGGAGTTCCGATCGGGATCGGCGATTCGGCGGTGAAGCTAGTCATCGCCATGGTGGTTTGATGGGAAGATCGGCGCTACGGGCAGCAATTTAGCAGGATTGTGCGAGATTGCGTATAGAGGAAACACAATTTGGTTCGGAATCTCTGCAACTTTTCTATTCTAATTTTTTTTTCTTAATTTTCCGATTTCCTCGTCTATTGCTTGTGTGCCAAATTGGATGGATTTGCAAAGGGAGCGTGATCGTCAAGTTCGGTGATTGACGATTGCACCAATTCTAGATTGTGGATTGCAGGAGAGAGAGGCACATAATGCGGGAAATCTGGATCAAGTTCAGGATACAGAACCGATGTTGCAACAAGTTTTTGATTCGTCATCATCGGATCAGGACCTAGAACAATTGATTTACATGGGATCTCAAAATTGGATTGAATCGGCGATGAACTGCTCAACAGTTTCGAATCATTTTTGTGCACAGGCTCTTCACAAGCGAGGAAGATTCAGGTTCTCCAATGTTTTTCCCGGGTTTGCTGATTGTTTTAGAGGGGGTGGCTACTGAGAAGATAATTGAAACGGAACTACTACATTTATTCAGTGGGCATGGCAAATATGGAGTTAGGAAAAAGAATACACAGGATTTTATTTTGGAATTTCCCACAAGTAAACTGCGACATGAGTTGACCAAGTTTAAAAGTTTTGAATTCGCCACTGCTCAGGTCAAAGCCAAAGTGGTGGAGACGGACAACTGTACTGATGTGGTATGAACTAGATAAGGCTTGGGTGAAAGTAGAGGGTTTCCCGGTTAAAGCTAGGAAAGAGGAAGTAGTGATACAAGTGACATACTTGGTGGGAGATCCTATAGAAGTGAATGAACAGAGCTTGGAAAATCTTGGCCCAATTAGAGTCAAGGTGTTTTGCAAGAATGCAAGATGGTAAGAGGGAACACTCTGGTGCGCTTTAATGGGAAAGGGCACATGCTAAGGCCCTGTTTGGAACGAAGAAATTTTTCCAATTCCTTCTTTTTTATGTGAAATTAAACTGATTTCTGTGAAATTCCTATGAAATTTTTGTGAAATTCCTGCGTTCTAAATGGGGCCTAAAGTGGTGGAGTGAAGCCTGGAAAGTGAGGCAAAACGCAGACAATATAGAGGATAGTCCTGCTAAGGTTAATAAATTTAATGTTGGGAAAGATAAAATAGAGGGGGAAGATGATTCAGATGACACTCATGATGCAAGGTTTGAAGAATTAGCTAAAGATCAATTGGAAGAAGCAGCTAGGAGAGCCAAAACAAAGAGAGGGGGGGGAAGGAAATAAGTCCAATAGAAGAAGTAGATGATTTAGAGGAAGAGGGGACAATGCTATCTCAAACTGTGACTAAACAACAAGACAAATAGATTGACAATGAGGATTACAATAATGAAGATCACTATGATGATTTATTGGATTATGAGGATCCACTAGAGAAAGAGAAAGCTGAAATGGGGAGAAACGGTGAGGAGTTTGATTTAAGAGCCCAGAAGCTGGTGGCGGATTTGAAGATGGCAATGCAGTCTGCGAGTATTACAAACTCTGTGACAGCAGATACAACTGTTAATGAGAAAGACAATAAGAAATTTGGAGTGGGACCCGTCAAAGTGAGAGAGCTCTCTGACCCGGCTATGGTCAAAGCAATGCGAAACAAGGCAAAAAGTAAAGACCTTGCAGGTAGTCCCAATCCTTCTATTGTTTTTAATTCTTTTGAACCTGCTCATTTCATTCAAGTAGCTACAGCTAGTGAAATACAGTTAGGTGATAATAATACAAATGCAGAGGAAGTTATTTCAGCTATGCAAGCCCAAGAAATAGCTCATAACATGCTTAATGAGGCGAATAGAAAGAAGGCTTTGGAAAAGGAGAGGGCAGAGATAGAGGAGTTGGCAGTTAATGACAAGATTGACAATAGAGAGGGTGAGATAGGTATAGATAATATAGTTGGCAAAGGTGGTTTGAGTAAAGGTGAAATGATAGATAATCACAAGATTTTAGAATCACAAATAGAGCGGGGACAAGGATTTCAGGGGAAAGCAGTGCATAATAGAGGACAAAAAAAAACCACAGTTAGATAAATGATAGTTCTTTTTTGGAATGTTAAGGTTGGGGGGGGGGATAGGTAGGAGAGGTCAGCTTAAAGACTTGATCAGGAACCATAGAGTGGATGTCATTTGTCTACAAGCAACTTTGAAAGTTGAGTACTCCATTAGAGAGTTACAGAGTTATGGGTGTGGATACCACTTTTCATGGAATTGGACTGTAGCTCAAGGGCATTCTGGTGGTACTTTGGTGGGGGTGAAACAAGGAGAGTTAGACACTTTAGAGATGGATTCTGATAAATATTATTCTAGTATACTAATAGATAGTAAAAAAAGAGAAATTCATTTGGAAAATAATTAATGTCTATGGCCCTGTCCAATATGAGAATAAACCAGAATTTCTGAGGGAATTAGGTCAGAAAATAAGAGAGGATGATAAGCCAGTACTGGTTGGAGGTGACTTTAACATGATTAGATATAGCCATGAGAAGTCTTCAGGGGCAGGTAATACAAAATGGATAGATCTGTTCAACAGTTTTATTAATGAGGTGAAATTAAGAAAGGTGGTGAAAGGAGGTGCTAGATTCACCTAGTCTAACAAACAAATTAAGCCCATCATAAGCAATTTAGATAGAGTTTTTATTAACAAAGAGTGGGAGGAACAATATCCTTTAGTACATGCTAAGAGCCTTACTAGAGTGGGCTCTGATCACACTCTAATATTACTTAGTTATGGGAATGATACTCCCCAACATAGAAATTTTCGCTTTGAGATGGCATGGATGAAACAGCCAGGTTTTAAAGAGCTGATAATAAGCAAATGGCCTAAAAGAGAGGGAAGGGATACAAGACTTCTGGAAGAAAATAAAGATAGAGATTAGGAAATTTTGTAAAGGAGCAGGAGCTAATATACATAGTATAGTGATGAATAAAAAGAAAAGCTTGCTGAGAGGGATTCAAGAGATGGATACTATGTTGAAAAACGATGAGAATAATACTAAAAAATCGTCAGAAAGATACAAGTTAGAAGAGGACTTGGAGCAAATTTATGAATATGAGGAACAAATGTGGCCAAATAGAAGTGGAGAGAAATGGATTTTAGAGGGTGACTCCAATTCACCTTATTTTCATGGCATTGCTAATGGAAGGAAGAGGAAGTGTAATATTTACTCCATAGAAGAACTTGGAGAAATATCTGGACCTAGGTTGATTAGACAGCATATAGAAGAGTACTATAAAAAACTGTTTGAGAAAGAAGAGAGAGGGGCTGTTAGATTAGCAGATAATTTCTGGGGTAATTATGGAGCTTTATCTGATACTGAGGCTGAAGCACTAGTAGCTCCTTTTTCAAAGAAGGAAATTGAGTATGCTTTGAATGAAATGAAGAATAATACAACACCTGGTCCAGACGGTTTTCCGGTGGGATTTTATAAGGAATTCTGGAGTCAAGTAAAGGGTTATGTATTTGAGGAGTTCTATAAAGGGGAGTTTAACCTTAGTCGTTTGAATTATGGGATGATCTCCCTCATTCTTAAAATGAAAGAAGCCAATAACATCAAACAATATCAACCCATTTGTCTGCTAGGAGTGGATTATAAGCTCTTCACCAAAGTTTTAGCTTTGAGATTGACTAAAGTGGCAGACAGCATAATAAGCCGTACTCAAACTGCTTTTATCCCTAGCCGAAATATATTAGAGGGAATAGTAATTGTAATGAAACAATACATGAACTTAAGAGGAGAAAACAGAAAGGAGTCATAATAAAGTTGGACTTTGAGAAAGCTTATGACAAAGTTCAATAGTCCTTTTTGATGGAAGTTTTAGAAAGGAAAAATTCCCCAAAGAAATGGTTAGAATGGATGTCTCAGGTAGTGACAGGAGGTAGAGTGGGGATAAACATTAATGGAGAATATGGTAATTTCTTTAGGACCTTCAAAGGTTTGAGACAAGGGGATTCTCTTTCACCACTGCTTTTCAATAGTGGCTGAAGCTTTAGCTACAATGCTAGATAAGGCCAAGGAGGCTGGATATGTTAAAGGTTTGATTCCAAACCTAGTAGAGAGAGGGGGTAATACTCACCTATAATATGCAGATGATACAATCCTGTTCTCGGAGTTAGAGAGAGAGAGAGAGTTTGACACATATAAAATTTCTATTGTATTGCTTTGAAAATATGTCTGGTTTAAAAATAAACTATCATAAGAGTGAGATGTTTGTTGTGGGAGGTTCCTGAGAGGAGAAGACCTGGGCAGCTCAACTTTTTAACTGTAAAGAGTGGGTCTTGCCAATGAAGTATCTTGGTTTACCAATAAGTGACAATAATCTTTTTGCAAAGAATTTTAAGTATGTGAGTTACAAGGTAGAGAGGAGAATTCCAAGCTGGTAGGAGAGATTCCTGTCATCTGGAGGGAAATCAATATTATTAGAGAGTTGTCTGAGCTCAATACCCATTTATACAATGGGAGTGTACATGTTGCCTGGCCCGATTCATCACAAGATGGACACTGCTAGAGCAGATTTTTTCTGGAATGCAGGAGAAAACAAAAAGTACCATATGGTCAAATGGGAAGATTTGGCCAGGCCAAAACACTTTGGGGGGATGGGTTTTATTGACACGAGGATTATGAACAAATGTTTGCTGTCGAAATGGATTACTAGATTGGAAGATGGAGAGAATGACTTGTGCTGTCAACTTCTGCGGAAGAAGTATATAAAAGAGGGTGGTTTTTTTAACGGTGCAACTAGAAATGTTTCTCAGTTTTGGAGAGGCTTACATGAGATCAAAGATACATGCTTGCAAGGTTTGAGATATAAAGTGGGAGATGGTAAAAAAACAAGATTTTAGTTAGATGTTTGGTTGGGGAATTGTCCCCTTAGAGTGAAGTTTAGAAAGTTGTTTGAGATATGTTATAAACAGGACTGGAAGGTTGCTAGTGTGTTAGAGGGTGGTGAAACAAACCTGTCTTTCAGAAGGAATTTTGGAGAAGAGGAAAGGATAGAATGGCAAGAGTAAGAGGAAGAGCTGAGAGGAGTTGATCTTAATGATAGCTAAGACACAGTACCGTGGGAATTAACAAATCATAGAAGATTTACTACAGCCTCCTTATATGAACATTGTACCTTTTCTGGTGTGATAGATAGTAGGAAAGAAGAAATATGGAAAGTAAGGCTTCTATTAAAGATTAAAAATTTTATTTGGCTGATCTATCAAAATAGAATTCAAACGGCAGATAATTTGAAACAGAAACAATGGAGAGGCAGTATTTTCTGTAAATTCTGCAATAAGAAAGAAAATGTGGACCATCTATTGTTTGAGTGCCCGTTGGCCAAGTACATGTGGTGCATGATGAGAGAGTGTATGGGGTGGAGAACAATTCTTGTGAGCGTGCTAGACTTCAGACAGCAATTTTTACGACAAAGTGGATATAAAGATAATATATCCCTGTTATTTGTGTTTGGAGTAATATGCTGGTGTTTATGGCTAAATAGGAACGATTGGGTCTTTAACAACAAATGGATCAAGTCTCCACAGGTGTTAATCTTCAAATGAATATCTTTTTTGCAGCGTTGGAACATCCTAAACAGAGAAACAACAATAGTTGAAGTGGAAGCACTGATCACTAAGCTACTAGTAAAGCTGAAGAGCCAGAAGAATGATACAGGAAATCAGATGATGCATCAGTTAGTTTTTGAGTCAGTAGTGACGCGTAGAAATATGTTTGTTGCCAGTTTTTTCAGGTCTCGATCTAGTTTTCTTGTCTCAGATGTCAAAGTCTCTCGAGACTTATCTGTTATCGCGCTGGTGGCTTTCTAAAGATAAAGCGTGCTGAGAGGGGGGAAGTGATAGTATCTACTTGGTTTAGAATATTTACTCCATGGTTGTAATTAATTGTTAAACCAGTATACTTTGTTTTATTTGCTTTCTATAAAGCAGGGCCAATGCCTTTGGTCTTAAAAAGAGTACCATTATTAGAATTGGATATTTTTTTAAACCTAGGCCAAAAGTTTTTCGTGAAAGAATGCTAAGGCCTCGTTTGAATCAAGAATTCAGATTATGAATTCTTAGATTTTAAAATCTGAATTTTAGAATTCTAAAATCTCTACCGTTTGAATTATGAGATTTTAGCTGGATTTTTGTATTTTTATAATTTAAATTTTAAAAAATTAAAATTATAATTGTTTGGATTACGTGATTTTATTATTTTAAGTATATTAATTTACATTATGGTATAAAAATTTAAATAATATTTAGATTTATGAGATTTTTTAAAATTTTATAATCTTCTAAAATCTCACTCGTTTAAAAAATTATCAGATTTTTTTATCCGAATACATAGAATCCCGTAGGATTCAAACACCACCTAAAAACTATTGGCACTGTCCCCGTCTGCTGCAACACAAGGATACGAACAAAACATCAACAGGCAAGGAGTAGTACTCGCAGTTTTCCTTTCACCCCTTCCCAAAAAATTGACCACCCTAGCTGTTCATAGTAAAATACTTACTCCTACTACTATATTTCATTTCATTACAGCTAAATAAGTGCTGACACAAAATTTACGCTGGACAAGCAAATTATTGTTACCGTAGGGATGTCTTTACTGAACTATTCATCTGGCTTTAAAATATTAATACTGTTGACTAATAGCATCAACTGTAGTCATTTGTCTTATTCAAAATATTTGTTCAAACACTATATTTTAAATACTAATAATGATAAAGTAAATCATAATAAAATATATTATTTTTATCCTACTTTTTAATAAAATAATTGGTCAAAATTGATGTTATAAGTTAACGGGGTTAATATTTTTAAAAATCGGAAGGAGTAATTATAATTGCTATTAACGGTATAATAATTACATATATGCTTTTACATATGAATAAATGGAGACATATCTTTCTAAAAAAAAGGAGACATATCTTTTGAGTGTGGTTTTAGTGAATCCCTTCAAATTATTATTTGTTCGAGCCAATCCTCATATTGTTTTGGTAACACGTGCTTTTGTAACATTGTCCAATACCACTAGTAGAAAGGAGAGACACCAATCATCAAACTCGAACATAACGAATCACGAGAAAGGGTTGCATGACAAGTCCCAGCAGCCATCGCAACTTTTCCCTTTTGCTCTTTTGTTTGTACTACTCGTAGTATTCTTTGCCTGCTAATTTTTTTTTACTACGGAGTAGTATTTCTTTTTCCATTGAGCGGCTGCTCTGTTTACTTCTCTCAATCTGTAGAAATAGAGACGGAGCTAGCTTAGGCTCTTCTCGCTCATTTCCATCCACCCAAATTTGACACACCTTTTGGTGCTCGGCAAGAAGAGCCTCTTGTATAAGAGGGCTAGAGGACACTGGACACGCACCCCTCACTCGCCACGACAAGCCAGATCACTCGCCCTCTGCTTGCTCCAAACCAGCACGCCATGGCCAGCTACGACTGTTGCGTGTTCCCTTCTCTGCTCGAGTGGAACTGGGATTGGGACCTGCCGCTGCACACTCTCGGAGCTGGAGACGCCGCTGCGCTCCATGAGGCCACATTCTTCCAGCAGACTACGGGTAAGTGTCCGAGCCATGGATGCATTGCTCCCTTCTTTTATTTGAGTTGAGCTAGGGCGTACGTAGTTAGAAGATAGCAGTGGATGAAGTAGCTAAGCTTCCGGCTTGGTGCTTCCTGTAGCAGACATGGAGTCGCCGGTCTCGTCGGAGGCGTCGAGTGGCTACCTGCAAGGCGCCGTCGCATATTGGAACGCCGACCGTTGCAGCAAGCGGCAGCGGACGGCGGAGACGCTTCCGCCGCGGCGTCCGGCGAGCGTGAGCGAAGACCTGCAGTGCTTTCTTGAGGTAATTATGCCGTCGTATACCGTCTCAAACATGTTGTATCAGCTGCAGAACTGCTACGCCTGTATAATAATAAGCCACGTAGATGCATGGAGTAATTAACCACCCGGTTAGGCGCCTAGATTATACGAGCAATTATAATCTCACTGAATAGTTATCGAGTCACCAAAGGAGGCTAGAGGAAATCCTGGGCGTCACTTCGTTGTCGCACTAAACGTCATACAGAAGAGTTGTTTAGCCATGTCTCGTATACGCAGAGCGCAGACAGCGCATTGTCTTCTTCAGCTTTTCTAACTTGTAGCGTGGCTGCTTGTCCTGTTCTTCTCGGTTTGCAGGGCTTTTGGGATCCCAGTACGGCCGAGGAAGGTGATCTCGCCTCTGATTTGAAGACCACGATCATGCCGGAGAAGAGCTGCAGTTTTGTCCCAGGTTGATTACTGACGTCTTTTTCATTTGGATCATCTAAATACTTCATCTGGTTTTAAAATATTGACACAGTTGACTTTCAACATCAAATTTTAATCATTCGTTTTATTTAAAAAATTTATTTAAATATATAAATTTTTACTATTTTTTAATTTATTATTAGTAAAATTTAAATTATAACTAATAATTTTATATATTGAAACAAATTTTTTTAATAAAACTAATTCTCTCCGGCGGAGAGAGTAGTTCATTAGAGTACTTGATTATCACAGATAACACTGGAGTACAGTGTGATTAACTACAAATCGATTGTTAGAATGGATCGGGAAAGAAATTGTTTCTGAGTAGGAGCACGTACTCCAAATGTCAGTATCGTAGACCTAGGAGTAGCAAACAACAGCTACAGACAAAGTAGTGGTTTCTGGTACCTCCTGAATTCTGATAAGCCCTTTAGTCACTGGATTCACTGGATTCACTGGCACTCTGCTGTACAAGATTAAATGCTGGCCAAGATGTTTAAGCACGAGCAGACACGTCCTAGTACCAGTTCCAAATAAACAGTCGGACGTAACACCCAGTTTAATGCATGGACGTGCAGTGGAGGACGGGGCAGGTGCATCGGGCAGGGAGGTGCAGCAGCAGCGGCGGCAGAGGGACCCGAGCGAGCAGGCGTCAGCGGCGCAGGGTGGAGAAGAGGCAGCAGCAGCACCAGCCGTCCCCCCACCTCGCCGCTCCGCCACCGTGCGAGCCGCCGGTCCCCTGCAAAAGGAGGCCACTGCCGCGGGCGCGCCCCACGCCGCAGCGCGTCGCGACGATCGCTCCCGGCCCGTCGTCCACTGCTGCGAACCCTCCCGTGCAGCGGCGACCTCGGCGACGCTCAGCGGCGCGTCTTGTCCCTCGGCACCAGCAGCAGGTGGGTAGCTCACCGTTTACTCGCGCGCGCATGTGCGCCGAGAGACTGACAAACACTGGTGCGAGGAGTACTACTCCTGCACAAGACAGTTGTTGCAGCAAGCTTTGGCTCATTTCGTACAGTAACTTGGCTTTTACTGCCTCAGCTTGAGGCTCTTGAGATGCAGAAACAAACTCGAATCGCTGTCACTTCTTTGGATGTGCTGAAATGTTTTCGAATAATTTCACAGGGAAGGAAACCGCAGGCACTGGAGTCCTTTACCCCTTTGCAGTAGTCAAGCCGCTGGGACTAGACGATGGATGCATGACGACGCTGAGCGATGTCAATCGGAGGATCCTGAAGAGACCGGCCAGGCCCGTCCGTCACCCAGTTGGCGCGTTCGGGTGCGGCCCTGCCACAGCTCACGGCTTCGGTCTGTCTGGTAAGGCAATCGTTAGCCTTACGAAGATCAGAACGGGCGGAAAAGGAACAATAACCATCATCAGAACAAGAGGTTGATGGAGTCGACCTCTTCTTTAGGAAACTTTTAACAATCAAGACTTCTGATCAGAATGACAATGGGAGGGTAGAAATTACCCTTGTAAATAAAGCCTGGTGTTTAAATGCATGTAGTTTCTGCATCTATTTTAACTAGTACCCTCTGCCTAATACTATGTACATGAGGCTGGAACGCCTTTCACCAAGGTAGTATCATAATCTGGATCTCTGTGGTAATAAGCATCTCACAGTATTCAACCTTTTATGACGGTGCCTGAAAGTCTTAGCGTTGCTGTGTTACTTTGAGCATCAGACCAACAGACCACAGTATCTCTTCATTGCTAAGTATGAGAACTAAATATTCCTCTTAGCTTTTACCAATGGCCAATGTAATTTGTTATACAAACTTAGTGACTTCCACGAAGCTTCAACAAAATGAAGCCAAAATATTCTTTGAAAGAGTCAAGGGTCTGCTACATTGTAAGATCCCTCAACCTGCTTTTCAACAGAACCATGAGAATGAATTCAAATGTTTTGGTAATGGAAACAGGAAAAAAGCTTGCTTCAGATAGCATGAATTACTTGCCTGTGTATGCAGTATCTGATTAACAATCAACACTAGCCAGGAGAGCAGTTGTGTTTCAGATTGCAAACGTATCCAGAGTGTCAAACTTATGTTGTCTGAACATGATTTCCGCACACAAGTTGCAATAGGACCGCATAAGGTTGATTACATCATGCAGTTGAAGGACTCGATGAAGCCACTAAAGAATGCATCATGCAGAAAATAAAGCAGTCTTCAATTATACGTTGTACTCATCTCCTACTATTAGCATGTTTCATAGTAATCTGCCTCTGAGCTCAATGCATTGAGCCATAAAACTGCAATGCCAAACTAATCTCTGCTGAAACCTTGGAACTGATCTGGGAGTTCTGAATGCAAACGAGACAATCACTTATCACATATCCGTTTCATCTTGTAATAGTATCTCATAGATGTCAGTGCGTATGTTTAATTCCTTTTCACGCATCACTTCCTGGAGATCAGATAGTTCTTTCAGTGTCAGAATTGAACTCAACTTTTGGAACCCATCAAGCCATAATCTTTTTGACCTGCAATGTGTTAAGTGCTACAATTAAGAAATGAATATACAATGTAACTAGATCAAAACAGATGAGGGCCTACTATTATTGAATCATATGCAAATAAAACTAATGGTTCTTGACAGAGAATAAGGGATGACAAAAGAAATATCAGAGAATATGAATAAAACAAGCACTTGGGTGTTCACCAAAGGATTCTCCAGATCAAAGTTGTCGGCGTTCTGACCACCGGCACAGTATAAAATACGATCGAAGGAGTGATGTGCCTCCGTATTCGATGTGGCATAGTCTACGAAAGACTCAATGAGGTTTTTTTACCTGGTTCGAGCCACCTCGAACGGAGTAAAACCCTACATCCAGAGAGTGGTTCATATCAGTGAGTGAGTACAAAGGGTCGAACTCTCTCTTCGGGATGAGTTGTGGGGTGCCCGAGGCACGCTTTGTGAGGTTGCTCGCTAACGCGAATAGTTGCACGCGAGAGTTCAGGGCCGAAACCCTCCGCTATCGCCTCCCGGACCCTCTTTTATATAGGGTGGTCCGGAGTTACAAAATAGTAGGCTCTATGCGGTTTTACTGTCTCGCTGACAAGTGGGTCTTCCATTGACGTCGTCATCACTCGTCACGCCCGTGCGGCCCGGTACTGTAGCGTCAGCCACAGTGTCGTCGGGTCTTGTCCGTAGACTTCTGCGGCTCGCCCACGTCGCGGTGGACTAGACCCGTCCCGTCAGGACGGCTGGCGGTGGGTCGCCGGAATAAATACGACATAAATACCGCACCTACCCTAGGGGTTGGCCACCGAGGGTCGGCCTTCGGAGGTCGGTCTCATCATACGTCTTAGCGCTGGATGCGGCTAAGACTTAAACTTTCGTAGATCGTTGCCCCGGGGGTCGGACCGCGCGTTCATGCTTCGTCGTCCGACCTCAAAACCCCTCGAGGTCTTGGCCCACGTATACGAGTATGGGTCGGCGAGTACTCAAGGTACATGATCCTGACAGTAGCCTCCGAGCCTGACGCCGTTTGCGACCTCCATTGGAGCGGCGCTAGGCTGATCGCGAAGAGCTCGACGCTCTGATCCTACGGGATCGGTCACGGGCTGGGTCGTTGCGGCGTCCATCATTCGTTGATGGTTGATCGTAGGGGTGCGCGCGAGCGCGCCCTACGAGCCTAGCCCTCAGCCCGAGGGCAATCCGAGGGGCTGACCGTGGGCTTAACCGCCATTTGCCGTTCCGACTGTCGGGGTCGGGCCGAGGTCACTTTCGATCTTTGTTCGGAAAGACGCCTAGGACGGGCCAGTTCGATCCGACCTCTGCCCATGATCAGCATCGCGCCGAGTCCGAGGGCCATGATCAGCGCTCGAACGTTTGGATCGGCCAAATGGCCTCGGCTGTCGACCCGCCAACCATGGGAAGCCTCGTTCGCGTGCTTCCCCTTATTCGTACTCCCCGTAGCGATCACGGAGATCGGGCGGCCATCGCGCCTCCACGTGGAGGGTGATCGGGCCGTCCGAGAATCGCAACCGTCGGTCGATCCCGGCGGTCGGTTTGAATTCGAACGGATGACATCGAGGGCGCGGCGGGTATTGTAGTGTCAGTCCGGTACTATAGCGTCAGCCACAGTGTCGTCGGGTCTTGTCCGTAAACTTTCGCGGCCCGCCCACATCGCAGTGGACTAGGCCCGTCCCGTCGGGACGACTGGCGGTGGGCCGCCGGAATAAATGCGACATAAATGCCGCACCTACCCCAGGGGTTGGCCACCGGGGGTCAGCTTTCGAAGGTCGACCTCATCGTATGTCTTAACGCTCGATGCGGCTAAGACTTGGCTTTCGTAGATCGTTGCCCCGGGGGTCGGACCGCGCGTTCGTGCTTCGTCGTCTGACCCCAAAACCCCTCGGGGTCTTGGCCCACGTATACGAGTATGAGTCGGCGAGTACCCGGGGTACATGATCCTGACAAAAGTGAAGCAGGAAATGTAAAAAGATGTAAGACAACCAAAAGCAATGGACAAGAGCATTCCTAATTCAGAGGTATTTTATTGGCTATCGCAGTGGACAATTGAATAAATACAATAAAACAGCAGGTGTAAAAAAAACAATGAATTCGATCAACTGTAATTCATAATTAGATGTTACAAACAAATGATATGATAATAAAATAATTGATGTTTGCCTCAATTTGACTGTATAACCTACAATTAGCAGAAAACTGAAAAAGTAGAAGTCTTATAAACAGACCAACATCAAAAAGAAAAATTATTTGTCAGCGCCATACCATGGACATGCGTGTATTGCTCTGAAGAACACACGTCTTGCTGCCGAAGCATTGCAGGCTATCTCTGCCTCATAAGCTAGATAACACCGCCATAACAGAACAGACTTCTGTAGCTTATTATCAGCTAGAGCTCTTTCAAACAAACTGTGAATTCTATTGTCAGATCCTATTTTATCCCATTCAAAGGACAAAGCAAAGAGCGAGGCAATAATGGAAGGATCCCTGTTGTATTCAGACACAAATAGAAAATCAATAAGCAGGTACACAGAAAAAAATAGATTTCATAATATTTAGTTAAAAACTGCATGTTGGGAAGTTCATAATCCACATACAATATAAATCCATCGATCAATAAGGAACATAAAAATTTGCACTAGTAAAGGTTAACCAGGTACACATTTATATATATGCCTAAGCAAAAAAAAAGGCAGCCTGGTCCACATAGTTCTCGCTTGCGCATGTTGCAGGGAAGGGTCCGGTCCCTTCAGGTCTTTTTTAAACAGCCTTTCCCTGCATTTCTGCAAAAGGCTATTTCCAGGACTCGAACCCAGGACCTCATGGTCACAAGACAACAGCTATACCACAGCACCAGGCCCCCCCCCCCCCTTCTATACTTACCCAAGTATTCAAAATAATTTCATCACTATTTTTGTTTACCAAAAACCTTCTGAAAGTATCAGGCAGTAACAAACATGTAATATCTATATATAAAAAAGTAAAGCAACATAGAGAGAAAAGAAGTTAGAAAGGATAAGCAAATTCACCTTTCACAACATTTGTCAAGTGTTAGACGCAGATTATTGGATACGCTATAAAGACAGCTCAGGGTTAACATCGCTGCATATGATTTAGGATTGTACGGGTACTTTTGCATCCCTTGTGATACAGTAGGCCAGACCCTTGAGAAACTCAACTGCGTAAGATGTTTCTGAAACAGTTTGACGTAATGCACCCACAAACCTTCAAATTCCAAGCTATGATTATTCTCTGAGCAAAACTTGAAACAGTTAGTAAGGTTTGCTGACTAAATGCTCAGTTTTGCAGATATTGTAAAGCAAGATAAAAATGAAGTCATAAAGCAAAAAAGGGCAAAACAAAACATTTAAGATAAGAATAAAGTACCTGAAAATGCAATAGGAAAGATCTCTTCTATCACTTCAAGACCTGAAGAATAGCCAGATGTCATACTTTCAAACAAAGAGGCGGAGCAGATCAGAGCAACAGTTTCTTCTTTGATACCACCACAATCAAAAGCAGATCTTAAACTTCTAATCTGCTCTTTAAACCCTTGGCGCGCCCTCAAGACCTGAGGCCTCGATATAGGGCTAACAAAAGGAGAAAATTTCACATTGCTCCCTAAGCAGGACAAAATATAAATTGCTCGATCCACCGAGTCAGAGTTGTTTCTTGAAGTAGACACTGCTATCTCCATCTCAGCGTACCAAAAATAAAGAATAGGAACCTTCTTCCTAAGATCCTGATCAGGAGAGCATCAAATGTCAAACATGGACTAAAGTTAAAAACAACAACAACAAAAAATCGAAGTCACTGGTTAAGATTCCCTGAAGGTAGTGAAATCTGAAAGGAGACAACTCCAATCAAACCATGCACGTGAAATGACTGTGTTACCACAGTGTTGCCTCCCTCAGTGCATGTACATCATCTACTCTCTCTTCGTAAATATGTCCTCACTCTAAGCAGATTATATTTGTCCCTTAGTAACCCTTAATAGGAGCTAAGATGATTGGAGGGTATAGATAATACAACTTCCATCAAGGCTCAATTTAACCTATGTTTGCTACAGTCCTAAATACTTGTTTTAGCTCCATGGAACTTTAGGTTTCAACATTTTTTGGCCAAAACAAAACATCATAAGTCTGAAACAAACATTCTAAACTACGTCCATTTTAGACTGGAATTGATATACTGTAGCACAATGTCCTACCCAAACAAAGTGTGAACACGTTAGCCCTTAACAACAGAAAACTTAATGCTCGTTAGAATACATTCAGGACATTAATTGGAACTGACCCCACCAGCATTGCCGCATTACAACTTCAAATTCAAAATCACTAACATTAATTGGAACTGACCATACGAGCATGCTTGTTAGCATGACAACTTCAAAATCTGTAACATTAACTGGAATTGACTATACGAGCTTTGTTAAAATTACATTTACTTTGGTTTTTTTACCTCAGTAGTTGTTTCAGTGGACAACAGTGCCATGTCAAATATCTTCCTTGCTTGTTCAATATTACCATGCATAGCTTCAGTTCGGGCATATATCCCACAGAGCAAAAGGTCCTACCAAACAAATAATTAATGGTATAAGGTTATAATAATTATACACTGCCATGTTCATGATCTAGCCAAAGCATAATATTTAGAATTTTCCAAGCAACATAGTGACTGCTAGTGACTGCAGCATTTCTTTTGAGAGAAAAAAGGGTAAATAACACTTCAAAAATGGAAGGGTACACCTAGAGTTCTCGAACCAAGAAAAAGTAAACAACAGTTTTACAAAAGACAAAACAATTAAGATAAAAAGAGCAGCCCGGTGCATGTAGCTCCTGCTCGCTCAGGGTCCGACCATTTGAGTCTTTTGTACACAGCCTTTCCATGCATTGATGCACGAGGTTGTTCCTAGGACTCAAACCTGTGACGTTACGGCCACAAGGCAACAGCTTTACCGCTGCACCAGGGCTCTCCTTCGACAAAACAATGAAGATGATTAAGAAAATTAATTTGGCCATAAATTTCTAGCTATCTTGGCTTCTTTTTCATTCTAAAAGTATATGGTTCGGTTTGTCTATTTAAGAATGCAGATTACACAGAGTAACAACACGTGACAAATGTATGTGCTTGCTGTTCTAAAAAAAAAAGGGACAGAACAGTATTTTACTGTCTTCTAGCTTTTAATATGCTGCACTCCAAAATAAAGTGATTCAAGCAAATAGAAAGTCAGACATCATACCTGTCTATCTCTCTTCAACAAATTTTTGGCCAAAGCCCGTGACACATTAGAAGGGGCGGGCATAGAATTCTCTTGAGCACTACATGTTGTAGTAATAAGCAAGGCTTCCTCCAAGATGTAATTACGAGGGAAAACATTAAGGAAAAGCAGTATGGCATTTCTCAGAAACATCACTAGGCCAGGCCTTTGAGAAGGATCATGCATGCTTCCTAGTAAAAAATCCAGTTTGTAACGACTTGAATCTTGGTCCTTTCTTAAGAGATCAGATATAGTATTGAGATCTTCCAAAATATCATCAGCAATCATCTCTAAACTCAAAATTCTATCAAGCCAACTTGAACTGTTTGTGGATGTCCTGGAAATAAAAGAATTGGCGATGAATTATTTGACAGACAATACATGAAAAATTCAAAATGGGGGGAGTTGTGAAAGCTAGTATTGGCTCCAATTGCCTCTGCTTGGCGAGGAGTTAAAAATCAAAGCAAACATAAGTACCAATATGTGGTGATTCATATATAACTAGCAAACTACGACCAAAAATAAAACATTGACCAACCAAGAAGGAACAATGACAAAAAAAAAAAAGTAAAGGATAAATAGCAGCCAAATTCATGCCAAAGGAGCACCAACTTGGGTGCCCTATGTGTCTATCAATACCCTGAAACAAACATAAAATAATTGGGAAATGTCAATAAATAGTTGTAGAGTAGGCCAAGCTCTGTTACATAGTAAGTGGTTACAGATATCAATATGTTCAATGTCTGCTTCGGCTCATTGAGAAAACTAAATAGGAATACCTAGAAGCAACTAGAAAATTTTTCCATCACAATGAGCAAACTAAATAGGAATACCTAGAAGCAACTAGAAAATTTTTCCATCGAAAACGAAATCAAACACAGCAGACAAGGACCAGAGCCTGGAGCGTAGACCACCAACCGACTGCACAACACTCAGCTATGTGGAGCAACGTGTACATGAAGAATGCATCCACTATATTTTTGAGAGAAAAGAAAATGGCACTGAGCTAAGTTCTGTTTGTATAAAAAGGGTGACCATATAGACATGGAAAGTCGGGGAAAAAGTACCATCTAGAAATTTTGCCACCATAGAAATCGATAAATTGGCATATCAGAGAAAAGCGCGCTTCCTCTGAAGATAAAGAGAAAAGGAACTCAATAATATCCTCAAATAAGATTACTCTAGAAAGACGTTCCTCATCGTCTCCTGATGGACCATCACCAGACTGGATCGGTTCTATTCCTAAAAATACAAAAGTGCTAGCATTGAGTGAGGTAAACAAATAAGCATACTGAATAAAGATAAATGGGCATGAACTCCCAAGTACCTGGTTTTTCGCGAAGAGGCATCCATTGTTCATTGTCCCTTGATAACTCCATCAAGGACCATCTATTCCAAGTTTTTGCATCTTTAACTTCACTATTTGACTCTGCATCTACATCGATTCCAAGCTTTTTCAGCAAGGATTCAACATCATCTTGTGCAGGTGTGTCTTCAGCATCTAGGTCCTCTGCATCATTTCCATTAGCTGATGATGGTTCTAGCGTTTTGTTGGACGAATCATTTGTATCACTGCTTCTTAGAGAAGGATCAAACCAACCACTCCACCCCCCTACTTCAGTCTCTTGTGAACTTTCTTGCATAGCCATATTTTGTCTACTCTCCTCATCTTTTGCTAACCATGCAGACCATCCAAGAGCACCGTCTTCCCCTACTCTAGCACCAGCACTGTTCCAAAAGTGCTCAAAGAGCCTTTGCTTACTGGATGTAGTTAGATAAAGGGGAGGGGAGAATAAGCTATACTCTATTTGAGCCTGAAATAGCCCAGTTGCTAATTCTCGATGTCCAGTCTGCCATTCAAATCGGCAGAGATTTACAAATACATCCACTAAACCAAGTTCAAGTTGAACTAAAGAAGGATATGATGCCTTGGGATCAGTATTCCTATCATCCTGTGTAAAAACCAAACAAAAGAAAACATTAGCGACATTTTTGAAGGCGCGAAGGAAGCAGACAGGCTTAACTTTATAATGAAACACTGAAGCTAAACCTGCCTACAGAGCTTGGTGCATGCTGCAGATAGCGCCTGTACAGCAAATGAATAAGACTTCCGTATTTCTGGAACTTTGAATCTGGAGAATTCCCCTTGGCATAAATGTACATACTCCTTCCACAACTTGCAGCTATCTGGGTGTTTTGTAAGTATCTGCTCCCATTTCCCCAAGAGAGCCTCCGTGCTATCCCTCTCACCATATGACTTCAAAAGGCAAAGCAACAATTCCTCATTATCTGGATTAAGATCCACTGCATTCTCCAGTATGCTAATTTTCCTTTCAGTAGTCTGCAAACGTGCTGCTTTCTGTGGCTGAGTACTAGCAACTTTGTCCTGCGATACAACAACAGTGAATATAATTAGCGTTTGGAAGTTCAAAATATCTGACCAAACAAAAAGGAAAACATCAGGCGATAATGCAGTACTAGTGAATACATGTAACTTGTTGAGACAAATATTATCTACCATAATACCAGAAATTTCTAATACCTGAAATTGAGCAAACGCCAACCAAACTTTTTCATCGTGAGGACGTTCTCGAGACATCTTGTTGAATTCTCTTGTCTTGCGAATTATTTCATCTTCCCAGGATTCCTCAAGCTCTTGTTCCACATTTGTGCTTTTCACCGGTAGTGAAACTGTATCTAAGGGGACAAAATCTTCAGTGGGCATTGCAAAGGCATCACTCTTAAAAACTTTCAGGTGTTTGAAACCTTTGTTTCTTTCATAAACTGCAAACTTTGCCGAGTAGTAACGACCCCCAGCTCTTACTTTGCTATCCAGTCCATCTAAATCTGAGTCTATATCCATATTTGATGAACCACGCTCCCAGTTATAAAATCTGAAGCGATTCAAAACGTGTGCCCCCAGTTTACTGTGAGGTTTGTACCGTGCAATATCCATTCTGTAAATTTCTTGAGGTGTTAAACTTTAACAACAAAGCAAAAATATGTCATCCCAATAAGTTCTAAAAAAGAGAAATGAAGATAGAACTAGAAGATATAAAGGCAGATGAGTTAAAGTAAACAGAAGTGAAGGCTGGATTAGAATATTTAGGATTTGCTGATGCACATACGTAGCAAAACAATGGTAAAGAGGAAAAACAGAACTTCATAAAGCAGTGACAGTGTACCTATCATCAACAAACTGGACGTTTTAGCTTACTGCCACTCTACATGCTGCTGGCCATGCTATACCAATCAAACCAGTCTGGTTGCCGAGTTTTATTTGGCAGTCATGTTGTACATTCTCCCCTTATTGGCGATATTATAATTGACATGATAATGGAGATATTTATCATCGTGATAGGGATAGGCAACTTATAGTTATAGGTCAACTTGGCCGTACAAAGAAACATTGTTATAATGTTATGGCAACATTATTTAGGAAACTCATATTTCCAGAGGCAATCCCTCCATACAAACAATCAAAGGTGCCAGAAATTGACTTATAGTACGTCACAAATCTAAAGAAGATACAAATAACTATTATATAAGATAGCATTATAGTTCATTCAACGTGGGAGGAGACTAATCATGTCTATGCTATAAGATACCATTCTGGATATAATGGTAAATGCTCCACAAATTTAAGTAACAATAACTATGGGAAAGAAATTCGGAGGGATTAACCTAGGACTCAGTAACAAAAAAAAAATCGTTTAGCTTTGCAACTACAAGTCAAACATGATGCTGCAAACTTTGATACCAGCACGAATAAACAATGAAAAATAGTCCACACACCTAAAACTCTAAAAAGGAAAATATGCAGTCACAATGAGATAGTATAAACAGATTGCTACCCATAAATAAGATAAGCATTAGCACTAGAGAGTGTCTTGAATAGTCACTTAAACCGTAGGCACTAGAGATAAGGACTAAAGGTTTGCTACAGCTCAAATAATCAGCTACGCATTTTCATATTCACAAGCAAAAGTCTGACCTGTAGAGGGATCCAAAAGCTAGGTTATCATGATCGCCCTTGGCGTCGACGTAGTAATCCTTGGCTGGCTTCGTGTCCGGCCCAGCCCAGGCATGAACCCCAGGCTTCCGCGAGGCCGCAGCACCACCGTACCCCTCCTTCTCTCGTTTCCTCTTCCTCCTCCCCCGCACCTTCCTCCGCGACCCCTTATCCTCGTCGGAAGCAGACGGCGATGAGGGCACCAGCTCGTACTCGGCAGGTGCGGGCCGCGGCGCCACGTCCTCGTCGGACGAAGGGCTCAACGGCAGCGGTACCGACGACGAGGAAGCAGCCGGGATGTTCAAGGAGGAGGCATCGAAAGAGAAGCTAGGGTTCGAGAGCCACTGGGATTCGGTGGTGGGCGCGGAAGTTGCGGAGGCGAGGGGGAAGAGAGGGAATAGAGAGGATGAGTTGGTAGGAGGACTTGGCTCGTCTCCATCGACGGCAGCTGGGACGTCGGTGGTAGGGGTGGTCGACGGAGACTGCTCCGGCGAGAGCTCCATGGCGGGTGCCCGAGACGGGGGAACTCGAGAGAGGAAGGTTGTGGCTAATGGCTACTGACGGATGGGGCCGTGTTCGTTCCGTTTAAGCAGGCCTTTCTCTTACGCAAATGTACTGGGCTGCGTAATGTTTATGTGTTCCAGATACATTGGGCTTATTTTGTCCTTACAGCCCAGGAGGGTGCCTGAAGCGAATAATCCTGGGCCGTTGGGGACACGGTTCTTATGGGGCCCGGAAATCGACATGAAGAAATTGTTTGAAACTGGAAATGATGTTTCGAGTCTTATCAAAATGGAACATTTCAAGAAAAAAAGGAATGGAAAATTTACGTGTTTTAAATTACAAATTTTATTTGAATCCCTCTCTAGCCTGTTGATTAAATTACAAGTCATGCCTCTTCTTCTTTCATCCTCCACCAGAGAAGCCTCCTCCTCGAAAACATGGAGCTGACGACGGATCTGATCTGAGCATATGTTCGTAACGCTACGGCTCTCCGCGCGC
The DNA here is from genome assembly GCA_001602315.1 of Zoysia pacifica. NCBI lineage: Eukaryota > Viridiplantae > Streptophyta > Magnoliopsida > Poales > Poaceae > Zoysia > Zoysia pacifica. The sequence goes on from BCLH01000422.1 coordinate 96,063, forward strand.
GCATGTCTTCAATCCAGATAACCATGTACGTTTCCGTTTCCTGCATGGCCAGTAATACTAATAAGTGTAGGTAGCTGCTAATAAAAGACTGGATCAAGTCTTTTAATATTTTTTCTTCGCCGTCGCTCCAAAGAGGCTGGACCGCATTATTAATCATGAGTCGCCATCTGCCACATTAATAACAGTTTGGACCTGTCATTACACTGCATGCAATGGAAGCGGTAGCTGCATGAAGGCGCTGCAAGGTATATTTAAAGGAAGCATTAAACTTGAACAACACTCCCACAGCTCTGGAGCTGTCATGAAACTGCAATTCTGAAAAGAAAAGGAGGGAAAACAACTGGGAGAAACAAAAGATGAAAATATTACTAGTATCGATCAAGCATATGTTGGGCCCAGGCGAGGCCTTATAGCGTCTTGTGGGCTTTACATTGATCTGGGTCACTGATGTAGAACGGTCATCTGAAATTCTGAATCATGGAGCGACGGCAAGAAATCTCATGTGCTTATTGACAGATGACGGAAGCGTATGGTATTCCTGGGCACTGAAGACCGTCCAATGCTGTAACAAGAGATCATTTTAGCGACAACGCAGCTGCTCAAAATGTCAATGGCCGCCTGCCTCTCCAGGCTGCAGTGATCGCCTCGGCCACGGAATGGCGACTCCTCTCGACCACCGTCCCCCTCCGTATTAATAGTGCCGCAATTGATAGAGTACCAGCGAGGAGGACGCGATGCAAGCAAAATAAGCATCGCGATTCAATGGCGGCGGCCCCCCCATACAGCCTGCCTGCGCTCTGAAGCCTGAACACCCACGTACACCATTTTGTAGTTACTCCTAAAACATCATTCATGCTTGGGCGCAATGGCATCCAGCAGGTGGGCAAGAATAACTGCTTATTGAAAGCATGAGCCATCACAAAGCCTCTTCGCCATTCGACAAGCGGCTCATATCAGCAATCATGGCAGATTCCACGAGCCAAACAGATCAAATCAAAGCAGTGTGAGTGAGAGCGAAAGGAAGAAACAAACCAATTCAAGGCAGTCTGGGACAGTTACTTATTTCCATTTATCTTAAAAAAGAAGAGAATAATGTTCATTAATTGATACAGTAAAAGACTTTGACGCACATTAGACAGAAGTCAATACCCGAACCATTCATCATCCTCTGCTGGCTGATAAAACAAACTAGTAGATGGTGGCGGAAATAGAATTGGAGATGGGATGGCAAGAAATATGTGTAGGGAAGGAGTGAGCTGATGAATGAAGGCGGCAAGAGGAAATAGACGTGCATGGTGCGTTCTTGACTCCGTCGTTTCATGCAAAGCCTAGTAGCAATAGCAAGCAAGCAAACTTCAAACCTGTTACTGGAAGATTGAGGTGGACAGAAAGAGGTGAATGAGGCATGGATCGGACGGCGGGTGAACCCCAGCCAGGGGCGCGAGCGACACCACGGCAGCAAGCAGCCCCGCTCGCCTTGAATGGGCGAGCATTGAAACCTCCCAACCAACCGAGACCTCTCATGGCGAGCAAGCCAGCGCCTTGAAGAGGGAATTCACTCCGCAGCAGCAGCAGGCAACCGGCGGAGACCTACGCAGGGCAGTGGGGGAAAGGGAGGCAGCATGCATGCACGCACGCACTCAATTCGATCGAGCAGCCCCGCCGGGGCTCCATCATCAATGGCTGGCGCAATTCAAGGCCGCCTTAATTTGCTCCACTGTGGTGCTGATGAGGCTGTTGACCGTGGCCACCGACTCCGCGTTCAGCTTCGACGACGGCAGGCTGCTCACGAGGATCTGGAACGCCACCGTCACCAGCGACCCGCCGGCGGACGGGCCGGAGCTCGAAGACGCGCCAGGACGGCCGTCGGGGAGGATGGTGAAGCCGGACGGCAGGAGCGGGATCGCGGACGGGTCCTCCCCGCTCATCACCACGTTCGCCGCAGGGATGTCGATCGGCGCGTACACCACCAGCGAGCCCGACGCGTCGGTGCAGCTCTCCTGAAGGATCAGCATGCTGTTCTGGCTCGCGTTCAGGCCCTGGACACACATGCATTGCGTTTTAAGTTTCATTATCAAACACCGAAGTTTCTTACTAGTCTGTCAAGAACAAGATGAAGAATGGGCGGTGCTTACTCTTAACAAGGAGACGCAATTCCCTGGGTGCGATCCGTTGGGGATGCGCGATGCCTCCTGCACTGGGTTACCGTGCGACAGCACGTCCCACTGCAAAAAAAAAAAAAACCCCGAGATGCGACGAGCAAAATCAGAATGCACATTTTTTGGAAGGTACTCCCACAAAAATAATCAGAATTCTGGAGGCGGCGGCGGCGGCAAGGAACCTGAGATCGCGTGTTCTCGTCTTGGACGAAGGCGAACACCCGTTCGCAAGGGACCGGCAGCCAGATGGAGGTGGCGGCGCTGAGCACCACGCCGCTGGGCTGGCCGGGGTCCGTGCTGCGGTGCACCATCACGCGGACACCCACGTCGTTGGGCCCCGACAGCGTCCTCCACTGGTGGAGCTGCGACGCGCTCAAGCTCGCGCAGAAGCCGCGCACCATCCGCTGGGACAGCTTCATCATGCTCCGCTTCCCTTCCGGCGTCACTGCGAACCATCGAAATGAACCTGATCCTTTTTGCCATAGCAATTCCTAGTACTAGAGCCAAATCACTGAGTTAGCACGGCTCACAAACCTCCTGCAATCTCCCGGTGCGGAATCCCGGCCGTGACGAGGCACGCGTACCGTTCGCACGCCCTCTGCAGCGCCGCGAGCCACCGGTGCGCCCCGAACGCCGCGCCGCTCAGGACGATGTCGCGGTACAGCATGTGGACGGGAACCCTGTCCTCGACCTCCATGTGCTCGACCCAGGTCACCTGAATTCGCTCAACAACAAAATCCAAATGGCAGGCAGATCAGGAAACCAACCAACCACATTGCATGCGTACAGCTCGCGGCAATGCACATGGACGTATGGGGGGAAAAAGAGGACGTGAACCAACCTTGGAGTAGCCATTTGCCATGTCCGCGATGAGGCAGCCCGAGGGCATGCGGCACGAGCGATGGGGCGGCGCGCCGAACCGGGCGTCGCGCTGCGGCAGGTCGACCGAGATGTCGGCGATCGCCCACAGGCCGTGCTCGATCTGCCGGCAGTAGCGGAGGAAGCAGAACTCGCGCGTCGGGACGACCGGCGACATCACGTGCAGCTCCTCGTACATCTGCACGAATGCGCAAAATTACTCGAGGAATCGAGCCAAGGACGACTCGTTCGACGTGACATAACCGAAGGATCGATCGAGCTTGTTGTTGTTACCAGGACCAGTGACTCGCTCCGCCCGGCCATGCCATTCACCAGGACATCGATTGTACGCGCCTTGGACACGATGGTAGGGAAGAACTCCATCCACTTGCTCTGCAGAAAACAGTGGCCAGTGGCCCAGTGCACGTCACGCAAACCATTTCGATGGTGAAAAAATGTAATCCTAGTACTACTTTTTTTGAAACAAAAAGAAAAATTCACACCGTTAAAAAAATGGAAAAAAAAAAGGTTCGCGAGTTACCGAGTCCATGAACAAATCGACGAGCCCGATGGCGCCCATGAAGACGAGGCCCGACTCACGGGATCCCTCGACGTGAACGTCCGGGCCGCGGAACGAGCTCCCGGGCTTGACGAAGACGCTGTCGTACGTGTCGACGTTGAGCACGTCGCGTCCGTCGGGTCCGCCGCCCGTCTTGACCCAGAGGTGGTCACCGGCCTGCGCCATCCTGATGAGCTCGTCCATGGCGCGCGTGGCCATCTCGGCCATCATGGGCCGCTCCATGTCCGACACAGGCGTCGGGAGCTGGAACGCCAGCCCCGACGAGGCCCCGCTGAGGAGGTCCAGGTCCAGCGACGGCCCCAGCGCCGCCGGGCTACCGAGCCCGCCGACGGACAGGTCCGGCGATGTCATGGACAGCGGCTGCACCGGCGGCAGCTGCGTGATGGGCCGACCCAGGTACTTGGACGTCAGGCTCGACACCCGGTCAAGCTGCGCGCATCGTGGTCAGTGGTCAGTGTAAGCAGCAATGCAATGGGAATCAAGCGATCAGAGGAGGAGGGTAACAGTGGCTTGCCTCTTCTTTGAGGCGCGCGTTCTCCATGCGCAGCTTCTGCTCGTCGTAGTAGTCGTCAGCGACAGGCGGAGCGCCGCAGCTGGGGCAGATGACGTTGCAGAGAGCCTCGCGCATGACGATATTCTCGCAGCGGATCTTGTCGTTCTCCGCGCGGAGGAAGCAGTTGTCCGCGCGCTCGTGCTGTGCCTGCGATAATCCAGGCCAAAACATCATCAACGCGGAACTATTATGGCATGAAACACAAGGAAACGTTTAAAAGATCATGGCAAGTACTAGCTGTGACTTGAATACGTACCTTCATCTGCGTCCGGCGGTTCTGGAACCAGAACTTGATCTGCCGCGGCTCCAGCCCCAGCTCGCGGCTCAGCTGCATCCTCTGGTTCTCGTCCGGGTGCGGGCACTCCTTGAACATCCTGCATGCATTTTACTGACACTCAGCCATGAATCCACCATGAAGACAATGAAGGAAGGAAAGAATTAGCACGCACGCCTCGAGCTGCTGAATCTGGCGCGGCGTGTGGCGGTGGTATCTCTTCTTGCGGCGCTTGGAGTCGGAGCCACCCTCCGTGACGTCGTCGTCGAAGTCCATGGCGGCGCGGACACCACGCACACGCAACCCTCTGCCGTGCCTCCGGGCGGACGGCCGGTTGCTTCGAGCGCAATCCGCTGGACTGTGAGCACGTGGACCAGCGGCAGTACCACCACGAGAGAGAACCAAGTTAACAAGCTACTCCTAGGCGCTATATAGCGTCGATCCAGTGCAGGAAATAGTGCGGCAGTATTGGAGGTACACAAGCAGTAATCTCGGCTGGTCCTAGCGAAGCAGCAGGACGCCACCACCACTACAGCTCAGGAGGCGCGGCGCTCGCTGTGCGGCGGAGGAAGAAAAGGAAGTGAGCTCCTGGCTCCATTAATTCCGTTCCTTAACTCTCGCCTCTGAATTCTGAAAGAAATAGAGAAAGGCCTGAGACAAGCAGGGAGCAGAATGTGAACAGAGACCTCGCTCCTCGTGTTCGCGTTGCTGCGCTTGCGCGTGTGGAGATGGATGCGACCTTGGAAAATCGAGAGATGAAAACGCAGGGATCAGTGGGAGCGGGACGACGAGGGAAGAAGGGGAGAGTAGCGGTAGGCGGGGAGGAGTAATACCCGGGGATGCGAATTAAGAGCCGGAGTAGTATTTAAAAGGGCCCCACCCGCTCGGTTCGAGGCCCTACTGTTGCTTTCTTGGGTTGGGGTGGGAACAGCTGGAGCCATTTAAGGCCCAAAACGGGTCGGTTCCTTTGACTTTTCTTGCCGCCCGCAAACAATTGTACGAGTACTCCTGCATTAGGACGTTTTCACCGAAACAATTTCTTACTATTTCTGTCCTCCATTTTCGATTTGTTACAGCGAAAAATCGTACCACCGGAGTATTTCTCGTAGAGAAAGAGGGATTCGATACGCACAATTGTTTGGCAGCATATTTTTTTATTTTTATTGCTATAGTGAACATTTTCTGTGACTGTTTGGCAGTTGCCACACCAGAGCAAAGAACAAATGCCCCATCAACACAACCAGTATTCTGTTTCAGATAATGATAATGAATTTCACACAGTACTACAAAGTAAAACCCTATGCTGAAATGACAAATTAGAAACGGGCCGGATCCTGCTCTCGATGCGAAAACTGCACCAGCTGCAGCGTGGAAAGCGATGACGCGGCATTAAATCCTCGGCGGCGTCCCCAAATGTGATAAGGGTATCGGGATCCAAAACCGAGAGATCAAACCCAAGACTTCCTTCCTTCTCCTACCCACGGGCAGCGCGGGTTGGACTCTGTATCCCACCATCCCCTCCCCCTCAAACGGGCAAGCAGAGGCCGGGCAAACCAGCGTGTCCCGTGACTCCCGTCTCCCGTGGCCATGCCCACCACCGGTTTGGTGCCTTCCCTTCGCGGCGCGCACGCACAGCAGATCTGCTTCATTGTACTACTAACTTGGATGCAGCAGCGACAAGAACCAATGCAAAAATCCAGTTCAAGTCGAAGGAAGATTCTGAAATCCTGGATAATAGAACTGTTAAATAATGTGCGTCACGACGTCCGGGACACTTACTAGTAGTAGCACTTTGATAATGCAGCTAGATAGGGGACACTTAGCTTAATGACCTTATTTTTTTTTGGGTTGTTGTTAAACTAGAGCGTTTACTCCTTGCTTCGCTCCCCGTTGGGAGACGTGCCGGGTTGACCGATCTTTCAGTGCTGCTCCAGTCTTGGAATTATGACCCCCTAGAAGTGACACTGAAACATCGACGGCGATGAGGGCTGATGTGATGTGCGTGCATTGACTTTGTAGAGCGCTCCCGCATAAATATATGGATTCTAGTACGGCATCGCAAACTCTGCGGACTTGATACGCGAACCATAAAAGATGGAGTTACGAGTGCTTCTCGTGTGGCGTTGATACGAAATGGAGAAGTAAAATTCATGTGATTGTTCCGAACGTCTCTTTCAGGTGTTCATTTCCGGAGGTTCAGAGAGCCGGTTGATTGATGCCGAAATCGATCAAAGTTTGTTCTGCTACTATTTGGAATGCTTATTGTTTTAAAAAAAATTAAGGGCTGCTGAATTTGTCTTCACTGAAATGCCATGGCATATTTTGGACATGGAAAATAGCATGGCTGTCAAAGCAATCACAGAATTCAAAGGATCGATCCCATGGTGAGCATTGCTTTGTTGCGATCATAACGCGGTGTTTTCACTTTGGCGTTTCGCGTTTGCCTCGTTCAACATCGCCGTCTTCACGGCGGACTCTCGATGCATGAACAGCAACAAGTTTCCGGCGCGAAAAGCTCCGAAAATTTCGTGTCCACGGCAAACCTTGGATCTCGAGAAGGACGGTCTACGATTGATTGCTTTATGATGCTCTTCATCGGTTTGATTGCCAAGGCAGCAGGCTCCGGTTCTCCCAGACAGTACCGTAGGAAACCAACACAGCGATGCACGAGTAAATGACGATTAATACTAATAGCTCAGTTCCAGCCATTGATCGTTTGGGGAAGGCACGCCATTCGCCGAGGCACCAGCGGGCCGGGGTGCCTTTCGTTCACCGTCGTCCGGCGCTGGCTGCCGCGGCCCGAGAGGAAGGCCCGCCGCCGGCCGCCGTGCGCGATGGTCACTGGTCAGATCGCCGTGGGCTGGCACTCCGCGGTCGTACAGCCAGCGAGCGCCTTAACTCGGGTTTCGTGGGGGTTCGGCGATCTATTTCGCCGCGGCCGAGGACGAGGCGGTGGCCCTCACGAGACACGATTAGCGGCGGCACTGCTCTCTTTGACGGGCTGATCGGAGTCGGACGCCGGCACACGTGATGCGAATCCAAAGGACGGCCGAGGAGAGACATCGGCACGAGATGCGCAGCTCGCTTTGGTCAAACGCATAACCGGGGAGGGGAGACGCGGAGTTTTGACCTTGACCGCACGTGTGACAGGGCAAGGAGGGACCCATGCTACTGCGTGGTGGCTCACGGGCAGCTGGTGCAGGGAGAGTGTAGTTGGCTGGCTACGTGACAACCGTAAATATGGACCTTGTTGGATGCAAAGGGGTCTCTCGTTGGCGTGGTCGCTGTGAAGGGTCCTCTCCCGTTATTTTGAATCACTGACTCGTCGCTAGACTCGCTACTGAAAATCTGGCATATACTCTACTGGAGTAGTAGTATTAGAATTTTTGGGTATCTTCCGTAGAGTGCTTGGCTCACTGGATGCAAAAAAGGCCGTTGATGGCCTGGGCTGCGTCCTGCGTGCACAAGTCCAATCGGAGCCATGTGGGCTCCTGGGCCGGAGTTTTGCCGCTGGTTTGGGCTCAGGTCTCTCGCGCTAAGCTAATTCACCTTTCTTTTCTGTACGCACAATTAAGCCGTGGCAAAAAAAAAATAAAATTTCCATCTTGCTCGGGATCTTTTGTTTGGATGCTGTAAACCGCGGCTGGTTTCGCAACACGTCCACAGATTCAGCGACGTCTTGCTGTTGCTGCTCTCGCTTCGGCGCGTCCCTCGCGCCCGTCGCGGCGAGAGAGGAAACACTACATGCAGCGGATTTTGGCTTCCGCGTCGACGGCCGTCCGCGCTGCCGTGCTTTTGCAGCGGGGGGCTTTGTGTGTGAGCCCCCCGGAGCAGCGGGACGGGCGCACGCGCCGTCCGGCAGGACGTCCGTCCTTTTTCTTTTCTCAAACACTAAACCACACGTCGCTCCGGTGGAGTGCTCGATCGAGGCCTCTCGCGCACGGGTAACGTGGAACGAAGCGCCGCTCGCGTCCATCCTCGGGTGCCTTCAAAGAAAGAAAGAAAGCGAGCCACGGCAGACACCGGGACGAACGGAGGTCTGTCGGGCAGTGGACGCCGGCATGCCGCATGAGCAAGTAAGGCCACGGACACACGAGACGAGCAAGCGTTGCCGGTCACAGCCACTGCGGCCACGCATGGATGATCAGGCAATGCCAGTGCTACTGCACTTTGCATCGATCCCTGGCTAGATAAGTCCAAAGTTCTTTACACTATAAATTCGCCATTTCAGTACTTAATAAACAGGGACATAATAATCAGAGAAGTAGAGGCATGGAACCATCTGCTGTCAGCATGAAGGAGAGCGCTAATATCAACAAGAAGCCACTCTCCATGACCACCACCAAGACCAAATCCCCTCGGTGCGTCAAGTTCGCCGGCGGTGACAACCAGCGCGGCGCTTTCAGGGTCCGGCAGCTCAGGTTCCCCTGCAAGCTGCGGCGGTACATCTGCGCGAGGTGCGGGATGGGCCGCGGCGAGCACCGCCACGCCGGCGTCAGGGACGAGCTCCTGCCGCCGCGCAAGAGGTCCGTGTTCAGGAGGCTGGTGCAGTTCATGGAGCGGAATCGGAAGAAGAAGAAGAGGACGGAGGCCGCGCTGGAGGAGGAGGGGTTTTGGAATTGGAGCGGCCGTGCGGTCACCAACAAGGGTAAGCGGGGGCCCAGGAGAAAGCGCGCGGAAGTGCTGTGCGTGGACTGGCTGAGAATATGATCGAGAAGTTCGAATAAATCATGTGATATGCAGTACTAGCACTTATTAGGATGTGGAGTCTTTCTCAGTGCCCGTATTATGATGTTTGTGTACATGCGATCTGGTTTGTTCTCTCCCTTTTGCTATTTGTTGACAGTGCTATTTTGACGAACGAAGTGTTACAGTAGAAGAAAACTTAGAAAGGGTAAAGGCCGAAGGATTTGGCTGGGCCTCCCGCTGGAGAATCCTCATTTATTTGGGCCTAAAAGTCCCGGGCCTCTAGTTCTCATGGGCCTTCGCTAAAGGCGCTGTGAGTGATTATTTTTTGAACAACAAGACAGTGCGAGAACTTGACAATGATAAAAATATGGCTGTTAGGGATAAAATCACTATCTATGGTTTTAAATTGTCAACATCATCTAGTTCAAATTTGAATTATCCAGCGTGAGCAATTTTAAAATTAGATGGGGGGTATGTTACAATAATTTAACTCCAATAAAAGGACTACGCCCGAGCAAACATTTTATAGCATGGAAGTGCGAAAATTAGTGTAACTTTCAGACTTTTTGACGAAATAAAAAAAAATTGCTGGTGTAAGCGACAAGCTTCATCGAATCCTCACACCAGGTAAATGGGACAATTACTACAACCAATTTGAAATACAAAATTTTCACAGAAATCAGTTCAGTTTTATAGAAAAAAACAAAAAAATCTAAAAAATTCCTCCATCCCAAACAAACAGGCCTACATGGTTCCAGCCGAAATCCTTGCCGTGGCCGGCCCGAGCGCCTCTCTTCACGTTCCGATGGCGCTGTCCAGTGGTGAAAACTAAAAACAATTAGATTACCATTCAAACCTCTTTAATTCAATAAAATAAACTTAAATTTTTAAAATCTCCTCTATTATTACAAAATTTGTTTACTTTTTTGAAATAAAGAGGTTCACAGATTAACCTGAGGTGCATTGCATCTGTAATCTGATTAGACAATGAATTTCTGAAAAGAGCTGCGGCTCGATCTATTGTCTAAGGGCGGACTTGAAACTTCCGAGCAACTTCGCCATCTCATACTCCGCCAAGATGTGACTTGTTGGAACAGTTTGCCCCCGGGCGCGCGGTATAGCACGTACCATTAGGCATGCATCATACGTCTTGTGTCATGCATGCCATTGCAAGGAAGCTCCACGGAAGCTTCCGCGCCCCAATGCTTCGATTATAAAATATTACTCCTATGTTAATTGTACTCCCTCCAGTCGTGTAATGTTATTGTCGGTCAGTTCAATTGCGAATTGGCCGGCAACCAAAGAAAAAGCAGAGGAATAATAGTAAACAAAATCACTCCTAGAAAGGAATGATGGGTATACAGCTGTTGCAGGCGCGACGTCCTTTTCGAGCCAGTCAGCTTGGATGTTCAATCGGTGGCGTCCCCTGCAGGCGCCGTTTCTCCAGCTTTTGGCTAGCTGGACTTTACCATACTTCCCTTCGTGCTTGTCTTTCACAACTCGTGACACCCGGTCGGCACCTCAACAGCCGAGCACGCCCTATAAAAAAAACGGTCTCCATTCCACCTGCGAGTGTGCCGCTCACAGATAGAACTTGCCACGGCCACAAGAAACAATCTACTACCAAAGATTCATGCGCGATGGTCCAGGAGGAAGCCAGCAATGGCAATGCCACCAGGACGCAGACGTCGCAGACACCTGCTCCAGTGCAAGACCGGGAGGTCCCACCCGACCCAGCGGCTCTGCATGCGCCGCGGCAGCGCATCGCTGCGTTCCAGCTGATGCTCTTTGGGGCGATGGTCATAATCGGCGCGGTCGCGCAGCCGGTGCCGTGGCCTCGCCTCCTTTTTGCTTTGCTGGCTTGGTTCGTTGGGTGCCTGTCGCTGCTCACGACGAGGGCCTGACCCCGGTCGAAAGCGGCGGACGATCATCCACCGACCACCGAGCTAGAAGCGCTACCGCTGCATGCGTGGTCAGTCCACGCTCAGTCGTATTCCGTTCAGACGATAGGATTGTATCAGTAGTATGTAGGAGTAAGTTCCAAGGCTTCATGTGGGGGATCAATTAGTTTCTCTTGATGATCCAGTTTATCTCATGCCATATTTTCCGGGAGTGCAAAGTTAATAAAGTTGAATTTAGCAAGTAGCGGCTTGTTTCGTTTTATAGTTGGGTTGATTACAGAAACTGGGTGAAGCAAGGATGCGCACGACTATTCGGATCCTCATGGCTCCAATAAAAGGGGGAGAACCGATCTCGCCCTCTTGGTAATCATATGATTATGATGCTGTGTAAAATATTCACTCCTGGGTAAGTCATTGCTTTAATACTTTTCCTGCTCTGATATAGTATTCATTTTTTTTTTATGAAGGGTCTGCTGTGATGTTTCTGTTGACAAATTGAGATAAGGCGGAGTATAATGCTTTCGTTGAGGAAAAACATCTCGACCTGCTACAAGGCGATCAATCTAAGTAGTCAGTCTTAAGTAGTCATGGAGTGTCAAAACTAGACAGGGGAATCCAGCTGCTCTCTACGCAGCACGAACAGCTGACAGTTAACGCTGATCTTTTGGTTACCGCCTTATTCCTAATCTGAGAATTTGATAGCAGGGCAGACAGAAGTTGGTTAGGTAGGGACCTGACCCGCATAGCGTTCAAGTAGCCACTTTGCCCAGAATCATCATGTCCACTATTTTCACATCTAAAGTACCTTCTACTCTCACTACGCAATCAGACCCATCGACTCCTACCAGTGTCCCCGTCACTCCACGCATGGAGCCACTCATAATCTTGAAATTTTCATTTTTCTTCGGCCTGACGACCTCTACCTCGTTTGGAGCAGCAACCACTTCACTTCCGCCGCCCAGAGACCCAAGGGCAACAAGGCATGATCCATCCTGGAATTTCAGGTTTTCAGAGATGTTAACGTGAAGTATATATAAATGGAAAAAAAAAGGATTCTCCACAGCCGTCATTTGCAATGGATGTACAAATAGGTACCTGGAGCACTTTCTTTACGACACCATCGGTAACGCCACCACCTTCCCTGGATACATTGACCAAAACATCTGGTAAAAGCCAGTTACCCACGCCATTAGCACCTACAAGCAGTTTGCCAAGAAAATACTATCAGACAAAAATTTCCAGATTGATCGGTTGGTTGATTCGATACATCACAACCCAATCCGGATTGCAGAATAGTTTTCCTTGCAACTTCTAGTCTGCAACTATACCGAAGGACAGAGAGCGAACCTATTACTGTCGACATTACATCCATTCCAACACTGCCAGCAGTCATCGGTGGGCCACCAGGAGTAGCGGCCAAATAGGAGGCAGGATCTGGGGTCATGGGCTGACCGGCAGGAGTTGAATGTACATACGGGCTTGGAGCGTTTCTTGAAGCTTCACCAAACCCAACTCCAAGGTTGCTTTCCCACCTTGATCCTGGAGTGGGAGCTTCATACGGCCGAGATGATGGAGTTTCTGGCTGAAATAGTGGAAGATGCAATGAAGTATTCAAATTCTCGGTGCAATAACATGTTCAATTGATAGATTAAAGCTAAAGTCCTGCTACAGTGCAACGGTACTACACAAGAGATATAGCACATTAAATCTGATAAGTTGCACTGCTTGCCCAGATAGCAGGATTTTCACCCTTCCAGCTGTCCCTGTGAATAACTTAACAGTCAGCAACCAACAACATATACAGCTTACTGCCAACATGTTTATTTCTAACTCAAACTATCTGTTTCTGATAAAAGATTCAATGTGGATAGCTATAAGTTTTACCTGGAAGGACTCATTGGCACCCATGCACGATTTGGCATAGGAGTTTGCATCCCATCTCGTATTGCAGTGGCTGTTAACATAATATACTTTGTTACCATTAGCGAAGAAGGACATACACATGTACATGAATTATGTATTTGGCATTTTGAAAATGACACTGTGGATTCCTTTCGGCAATGGCATCAAAATGCAAAGAAGAGCATCATATCAGTTCAGGTGCTAGATGGTATTATAGTGCATTCATACAACAATCTTTTTCGAGGAACATGCAGTTTGGCTAACTTTGACTGAATTCTAGAAGCCTAGAGAAAGATTCACATTTGTCACAAATAGAACATTCACACAGCTGTCAACGAATCCCTACTGCTTCTTATTAGCATATTTGAAGATGAAATTGCAGTCAGAGCACACCTTGTGGACAATGCCATTAGACTGCCCCCCCCAACTATGAATTAATGCTCATTGCTTCTTAGCAGAGTAGTTGAAGATGAATTTTAACAGTCAGAGCACACATTGCGGACCATGATATTAGACTGCCACACAACTATGAATGAATTCTTACTGCTTCTTAACAGAATAATTGAAGATGAAATGTACATAACAGTCACGGCACATTTTGCGGACCATGTCAATCGACTGAAAATCAAGTAAATTTTCTGATCATAAATAAACCATAAAGCATATAAAACACACCTCCTGGATCCCGCATCGGAGTCTGAATAGGATGCAATGGCGTTCGAGATGGATGCATAGGTGTTTCGCTGCCTCTTGAATAACAGGTCTCAAGACTAACACAACCCGTCAGCAAGTGAAGCTTGACAGTTTAACTAAAGATGGATAACAAACACAAAAGAAACCTACCGAAATGATATTGCAATAGTAGCTGTATCATCAATATCCTCTCTCTTAACTATAGGTTCGCAAAAAAAAAAAAGATTAGAAAAATGCAACAGACACTAATAAAAGTGACAATAAAGACTCACCGGTAACAATTTTCATCTGTGAATCAAGCTCTATGCGGACAAGCGCACCAGTCACTTCTTTAACTCGGCCACGATATCCTTTGTATGGGCCAGATTTAATTTTGATACATCTGTTAATCAGGGTATCATGCCCTCTGCCACCACCACCTCTCCCTCCAAACCGTCCACCAGCTGCATTATATAGTAGGGATACATAATTGTGTCAGCGACTAGGAAAAGCAAGTTAGAGGATTTAAAGGGATAGTGCAACACATTTTGCACAATTCATGTGAGGTCCTCTTGTGGGGCGACTTCCTGGAGACTGAAAAATCCTTCCTGGAGAGCTAAACGCATGAAGCTGTGAATCTGACATATCCATAGCCTGCATGAGATAACGAAATGGCAAGAAGTAATATGGTAAACTTGTCAGCCCAAAATGCATGAGATAAGAAATGCATACGTTCCCTCGGCAGCTGGCAGTTGACCCCCCAACAAGGAGACAAGATTCTGCTTTTGCACAAATAAATCCCGAATGCTCAAGATAGTAGCGATCATTAATAAAAAGTATGCCTCTGTGTATATGTTCCACTGGACCTTGCTTTCCCTGTTACTCGAGAAGGAAAGGAGAAACAGATATTGATATTAATCGAAAGAGATCTTCTGATACACACAATAAAAACATAAAAGGTCGTGTGCAAGGACGCACTTTATATGCTCCTTCAATAACCCTCACAACATCCTTAGTTGATACCATATTATTGGACCGATCTTTCGCAGATGCACACCGATAAATCTTGCATTTTATTTCTCTCAGTTTCACAAGCACCGAATCAGGTTTATCAGGCACTCCTTTCAGCAACTATATATGTACTGATTCAATATAGTACATAATTGTAATCAATGTATGACAATGTAACACTTCGTGTTTTTGAATAAGAAGTCATTTTGTTCAAATTCGAAATCACGGAAACCGAGCTCAAAAAGGATTTAAATCAATTCCAGCTAGTTCTCAATTAAGTTTGAATTTCAAATGTGAGTTCAAAATTTTCAATAAAATATGGTGAAACAAAATTCTTTCTCGAAAGCTTTTACAACAACTTAAATTTTAGAGATTTTCGTGAGATTTTATTTGAGGTTCAAAGGTTTTACATAAATTATTTTGCTCCAAAAGATTGCCTGTCTTTAAAATTCAATAGAATTTTATTTATTTCGATTTTGAACTTGATACCAAAATAAAAGTTGTTCTTTTATAAAAGTTTTACCACCAATATCATAATTTTTAGAGCTTGCAAAGTATGCATTTCGGATTAAGGACAGAGAGCAGCACTGGAATTTGGAGGAAATTCAGGGAAAAAGGAAAACTCTCTGCAGACCCCACCTGTCAGCCGGATTGCGTATCTCTCTTATTCTTCCTCCTACCGCGAGCTGCCACGGCGACCGTACAGGTGCCGAGCGGCCGCGCCTTCCTTGTGCATAGAAGCCACGCACTCCTCAACGTGTCCTGCTCTATTCACTGCGCGAAGTAGTACTCGACCTCGCGCTCTCTCTCTCTCTCTCTCATTTCTCTCTGAACTTGACCGTCACCACCCGTCTTCTTCAAATTCGGCGCAACCTGGGTGGGATTCCTCGAGTATCCTCTCAATTCGTGTAGTACACACCCGGGGCCATCTCTTGGGTAAGTTAATCGCTCCATTTATTGAGCATTTGTGCAGGGATTTTTGGAGATCGACGCGCTGGTCGTCGCGACTGTGCCACCTCGCCGCCGACCTCCATCCTCTGGCCCTTTTCGACGCCATCCACCCTGGTGCCGTCCATCTCCGCCCTCCATTGAAGCTCACGGTGAAGAAATATTCGACTCTCGTGTTCCCTAGCTCCGCCACGACCTCGCCGGAGTCCATGCCCCACCGCCCCTCGCCGCCGCCAGCTCTCTGGTGAGAGACCCACCTCGGCGTCTACCCGGTGAGCTCATCGTGCCATGTGGATCGTTTTTAGTTCAGGGTTGGACGCCTTTGGCCGACGTGGAGCGATCCCTAGTAGGGTGTCGCCGAATCGGCCGCCGTGGCCATGGCCGACTGGCCACTGCGTCAGGCCAGCGGGATCCGGTACGGCAAGTGGATCCCGTGCGGCTCATCCCCGTAGCTCACCGTGTGGCCGCTCCAGATGGCCCAGAACCTTGCGGCCCATCTCTATGCGGCCTGCCACCTTGGGCCGAATTTGTAGCCGCGGCTCAGAAGGCTGGGATTTTCTTTTAAATTGCGAAATCCTTTGTTTTAGTAGCAGAAAAATGGTTTTAACTCGTAAAATCCGTAGAAACTTCATCCTAACTCAAAAAAATGTGAAATAAATTTTGTTAGAATCCTCTCAACTAGAACTCTATTCTGAAGCTAACTAATTTTCATTTTATGCATGAAATTAATTTAATCATTTTAGATCACTAAATAATTCATTAATGCATTATAATTATTCGTGACAAAATCTTAAAAAGTTTACTTTTCTGTTTCTTTAATTAAACTTTCTGTTTTAAAAAAAATATATTTAATTTCATCAAAAATCATTTTATAAGCATTTTAATGTGTTTAAACAATTTTTAATGCATTATAAATCTATTTGATTTCAATAAATCCTGAAAATTTCTCAAAAATCAATTTATAACCTTTCTGATTTTATGCATAACTAAATTTATATTTTATATTTTCGAAAACTATTTTAAAAAAGTTTTTAAACTAAATTTGTGTCTTTTGAAAATAAAGGCTAGCATCGCATGTGCTTTAAAAATCGAGTCTTTGACAATTAAAAATAGCCTAATTCAATACTTTGCATATCATTCATGTATAGGACCCGATTTATCCGAAGAAGAGCGTGGAGTTGTTTCTTTAGCAAAAGAAGCTAACTGTGAGCAAGCACAGGCAAGCCTCGGTGCATTAACCTTTTTTAAGTTTTTATTTTTATCACTGTGTATGATATCGTACTGTGCATTAGGTTTTAAAAATTGTTTGAAAATCTAGAATTGCATTCTAGGTATCCTATTACCCATATTGGGTGTCGTTGGTAAAAGGAAACGAGCTAGGCTAAGTTTTAATTCACAGTAGAAGTCGAGTGAATGGGTAGTCAATCGCGAGCTATAAAAGTTGAGTGAATGGATAGTCACTCACGAGCTATAGAAGTCGAGTGAATGAAAAGTCACTAATGAGAATAACCTGAGATCGGACGGAGATAGCGTATAAGAGGGTTTGAGAAGGCCGAGCCTTCGCGGTGGTAGCCTCGTCTGTGTCGATAAGAACCGATTCGAGTGTAGCCCCGTTGAACAAGCTTGAACGTACTAAATACATACTAGAATTATGGGTCCAGAAAACCAATGTAGCTCAATACCGTAGTGGTTGGACGTCCTCCTACCTCTCTTTTGACGGGGAGAAGAGAAAAATCTTGTATCTAACTATGGATGCACCTGATGTGGTGATCGTATGAAGGACCATGTGCTTGAGAGCGGTAGGCCTCGAGCCGACCCTGTTGTATTGTTGTGAAAGCTGGTCACGTGCGGCTTCTGGGAAGCGCGTACGTGTCGTGTATTTCGAGTTTTTTCAACTGGTGTAAATCGATTATAATCGCTACTCCTCACAGTAATGAGTACCGCTTGTTCACTGCGTTACATCGTAATAATAAGTGGACTAATAATAATGATGATGATGATGATAATATGGACTGTTTGATTAGTTTATAGCAATTGCTTGGCAACCATATATGATATAGTCTTATAGCGCAAATTACATCTTCATTCCATAAACTTAATTTACCGCTAAAATTTGAATATAAAAACTTGCTATATTAGCGCTGGTTATGTAAATGGTCATCCTATGTGAGTCAGTCTCATCATATTTTTGAAGTCGACTGTAGCTGGCCACATTGACGGGTAAAACTTACTGAGCATTTGGATACTCAGGGCTTGACTCTTTGTGATTTTGTGGAGATAGTTTCTCTCTCCCTCTGAACCAACTGGCAGAAGCAATCTTAAAGATAGCTATGTCCATTGGAAGCCTCGCTCGCCGCACTGCTGTTTGTGTAGTGCTAGAGGATGCATCGTGTGCTCAATGGCATCTTATGCATAGTCTCTAGGAGACCTTAATTCAAGTTATCGCTTCCGCGCTTTCAAAAAATCTTGATTTTATAAACTTAATTAAGAGTTTGTAGTATATTTTATCATGCTTGAATTGTACTGTTAGTACTCGCTTCGTCGAGTGACACTTAGATAAGATCCTGTGGTCGATGAATCATCTCTTCGTGGGGCGGTCTGTCACAGACAATAACAGATAAACAGATAGAATTTGCTTGTGTGAAAAGGTTCACTTTCCACCTTTATAATAATACCAAATGATAAATCACTGAAACAGAACAATAATAATTAGTTAGTTCAAAGTCATTTTTAAATTTTCATGAAGAAGAATGGTAGATTAACTAATAATTTAAGCTTACTTTAGAAGAACAAGATCATGCAACTCATAATCGCCAATTCTGGTAATCCCTGTGGTGACCTCAGAACTCTCCACGGCATTATCCGCAAGTACACGGATCTGCGAGCATAGGACTAGAACTTGAAGCATAATAACAAATGTTTGCACTAAGTATCTTCTGACAAATATAAGGACCAAAATAAGCACACATTTTCTTTAGTAGTGTCTGATAAAATGGTCAGAACATGCCCTTCCACTTTAATAACCAAGCCCGTTGCACCTTCTTGGACACCAGATACCACTTTTACATGGTCGCCGGGATTGAAATATTTGCAGAGATCCATTTCACTGAAGGCGAGTGTCTACAATTATGAAAATATTTCAGTTCTCAGTTATATTTCAGTTCTCAGTTATATGATATTAAAATTCAGTTTGCAGGTAATACCGGAAGTCCAGATTACTTTGGTTGAATGTAAACAGTACCATCCTCAACTTTCTCAACCGACCCCTTTAAGTTTTTGAGATCGCCTTTGATAACAATAACAGCATCACCTTTCATAAAGTGATTCTTTGTCCTATTTGAAAATAAAGATGATAAGCTTGCAACATCCTCATCCATGTCGTCACCAGGTTTTCTGAATTTCTCCAGTTCATCAAATGACGGCTGAACATTTTGTGTGCTGATTGATTTAAGGGATTTTAATAGAGAATGTTTTGTGCAAGAAACCATCTTTGAACATTAAACCATCAACAATGTCAAAGTACTCTCCAGAATTTCTATTCCTTCTCCTTTTGACACGAATGTTCAGCTTCCTTTTATCATGTGAGTTAGAAAATGACAGCAAATCAACAAATTATAAATACGAAATACTTTTTCATAACAAAGGGAAGAAAAAGCACCTTGCCTCGTCAACACTGAAGAACCTTGGTGGCGGGATGAATGATTTCTTCTTCACAGCCTCACGTCCATCCTGAAAATGTCAAATAGTTACTTTGCTAAACCATTCCAATATGGAAGCACAAGAAGCGTGGAAAGGAAAAAGCACAGATCATCCAACTTGCTATAAATTAGAAACACCTTAGGTCTGGTCTCCAATTCCATCTTTTAAAACACTCGCATTAAACTAACCATTTAATAAGTGAGGCCATGAGAAAGGGGGGCCCTGAAGCTAGCTGCCAAATGGCACAATCGTTCATCGACAGAGTAGAAGTTAAACTTCACAGAGGATGCAACATCATAAGAATATATATTCAACATCAACTAGAAACTCAGATTGATAGCAAGTAGTAGGAAATAACTTACCAATTTGTTTGCCAGCAGCTGCAAATCTATCCTTGGAATGAGCTTCACACTAACCTTTTGGCGCACGTTGTCGACATCAACAACCTGAAGGCGATCAAATCAATATACTGAAGAAGACATATTATTAATGATGGTAGCAAGAAAGACCATACATTTGCAAGATCGCCTTTATAAGCACCAAGCTTCATCCTGATCCATGAGTCCCTTGCGAGATCAACAGATTTGCCTTGCACAGAAAGGACATCGGCCATTTCTCTTAGAGGAACCAAAACAATCTTTGTTGAAGCCAAGATATTTTGCAAACCGTTGCAGGCCTGAAACCAACTTAAAATGAACTCCACTAAACCCCAGTTTAAAACGAATACTATGTCAAAGAAAACACGTCTTATTACCTCCTTGACATGTGACTCTCTCTCTCTGCTTCAACATATATGTAATTCTTTAGGTGATTCAATGCAACAACAGATCTTATGTGAAGACCTGGCCTATCAATGAACCTTTGCATAAGACAAATGACTGTTTCCCGCTCGCGTCCAATCTGAAATGACAGTTACAGATCATTGATGTTCAAAAGGAAAAAAAAAATAGTGGAGCAGATATTAACCAGCCTAGAACTTAAAGCCTACCGCACATTTCACCAACCAAAGCTTTGGATCCGTCACTGATGGCAGGAGAGCTTGCTGATCAACAGCATCGGTTGCTTCCTCAACATAATCAGAATGTGACAGCCGTTCATATCTATCTCGTATTTGCCGCCTCAGCTCATCTTCGTCGATGTCGTCCCTCATATTTGGGATAAAATGAGGCCTAAAACTCTTACCCATACTGTCATCAGGGAAGTCAGCCCGGTCATCATCAACGATAAAGCCTGATAAAAGGAAAATTAGCACAAGTTGCAGGAGTAACACACTTGATTACTTGAACTTGCTTCTGTATATTGTATCAAGCAAAAACAGCTATAATGACAAACGGGATGTGTTGCTACAATCTAATTCTGTCACATGATGGAAGAACGCAAGTTGCTTCCCTGTAACAATTTCATTCCTCCCATCAAAGAATGGAACATCATAAGTTTCTCAGCACCAACAGTCAGGACATAAACAGAACTGAATTGTACCGATTACTCCAGTATTAATGATTATGATAGTTCATCTGCCAATGTATCGTCGACTATTTGGAA
Source organism: Zoysia pacifica (assembly GCA_001602315.1). Taxonomy (NCBI): domain Eukaryota; kingdom Viridiplantae; phylum Streptophyta; class Magnoliopsida; order Poales; family Poaceae; genus Zoysia; species Zoysia pacifica. The sequence goes on from BCLH01000422.1 coordinate 116,851, forward strand.
TTAGAAGAGTGACAAGAGCAATAAAGGTGTTCATAGAGATGATAATACCATGAACAGCAAATAAAAAATTCATAGGAATATTTTCTGGATGATACTTATGGTTCTCTTGGTCATCAAGAGGACAACAGGGACTCTCCCGGGTAGGTGAGTCATAGGTGTTGATAAGTGCACGGTTTCAGAGGATCTGCAAATCAATATAATATCCAAGAATTTACTCAAGTTTGCCTTTAAAATCCCCAAGGTCTTAAACAGAACTACAAATGATCTAGAAATCACCATCCGCCTAAAACTTCTAAAGTGTGGCCAATTTATGAAAAATAACCATTCACAATCAGAAATGACAACCAACATAAACCATTAACTTTCATCCCCACTGGAACATGACATTATTTGAAACAATTTCGAACAGGACTGATAACGGTAAATGTAACCAAGGGTACACCCAGAATAGTGACCGGTGGCTCAATGTTAGCGTAGAAACCTCGATCAATATCAGCTAGTTTCATACAGCATTTGAGAATTTCAATGCGGGGAATCGATCAAACAATTCAATCACGGTTGGTAGGGCAAGCAACTACTAGTACTCACCGTCCTCCGTTGCGGCTTCGGAGGGCTCTTCCTCCGACTCATTGCCGACCAGAGCCATGTCGTCGATCAGAATCGAACCCTTCCGCTTCGACTTACGGCCACGACCGCCGTCATACTCCTCGTCGTCGTCACCGTCATTCTCGTCCGCGTCCGCGTCGTCGATGAAGCTCTCGACGACGCGGGATCGTTTCCTGCGGCCACCGCCGCCTCGCGATCCCTTCCGGCCCCTCTCCACTTCCTCCTGCTCAATGACGTACTCCCCCTCCTCCTCGTCCTCGTCCTCGTCGCGGCGGCTGCGGCGAGGCATTGCGGCTGCGGGGGCGGAGCTAGGGTTTTGCCTCAATGCCTCTTCCTCACGAGTCGCCAACCGCAGCGGCGTGGCGCGGTGGCGGAACCGTCGGGAGGTGAGTCGAGTCCTTGGCAAAGCGGGTGAGATAGCAGTGAAGAGCGGGCGCGGAGCTGCGGAGGGGCGCTGCGGTTGCCGGGAAAGGAAGGGTATTTATCGGCGAGAACCGAACGACGTGATGGCGGTTACACATTTGGGATGGGCCAGATGGCTTGGCCGCTTCCGATTTTGTGGGCCTGTCGGTGCTGCGTGGTTACCGAAGCGAAATGGACTAGAATTCAAACTGTCTTCTTGGGGCTGAGATGGGCCTTGTACTCGTGCAGACTGTCGTGGGTATGCGCCATCTTTCCTGATCCAGCTCGATCACCCTCAGAAAAAAAGTGGTGGTCCGGCCCGATACGGACGTGGTATTCTTTTTGGATTCGACTCCGGATTCGCCATGTGAGAAATGCAAGTTGCAAAGGTACACTCAAATCAAATCTTTTTTCTTTAGTGTCCCTCCCCAGTCCACCACACACACATATTAAAAGGATCATTTGATATGGAACGCTGAAATGAATTTTCTTTGCTTCATTTCTGATTGCTTTCTTCGGCCACATATCAAAACCAGTTTCCATTTCTGCGCAAACAGGGCCATAATCTTCTGTTTATGCGGCCGTACCGCGTGAGCTGTACCGGAATAGGCCCACGATCAATCAATCCATTACACGCTTCTCGAGGCGTCACACACACGCCGTTCCGTTTTGCAGTGCTGGCTGGGTTCAAGAGCCCACTGGAGGTGCTCCTACTCCGGAACCGCAGGCCACGTAGCGCTCCGTTTCCTTCGAGTCTTCGACGGGCGGCAAGGAGAAGTGACAAAGAAGAAGACGAGAGCGGCAACGCGGTTCATCAAACCTCGCGCCACCATCAGCGTCACACCGCGCCGAACGCACCTGCCCGCCGAAACAAATCGAGGCATACTTAAAAGGATCATTTGATATGGAACGCACCTGCCTGCCCGCCGAACCCTACATGTCATGGTATGCTAAATATCTGAGCTGGTCTCCGGCGCAGAAGTTACCCAAAGGCAACAGGTGAAGGCTGCCTCGGCCGCAACCCGGCAAAAAAAAAAAAATGTCCTCCTCGCCGCAGCGCCATGACAGCGCGCCGCACAGGGCGGCCGCGGTGCTTCTAGCTAGGGAGCCATTGGTGATTGGTGCCGCGTGGAGAGACGGGTGGGCGGTTTCTTTGAACTCGACCTCTGGGCTATGGCCACCTTGGCATGCGGATAAGCACGGCGTCATGGGCGGAAGTAGCTGACCTCGATGCAGGTGCTCGAGTTCGAGGTGGAAACCTCCCATTTTTTTTCTTTCGCTTTCTGATTCGGGTTCTCCGGGTTCTGATCTACCGTTTCACGCGGAAATTTGGCGTTTCTCAGGGTGTGGAGGGCCGGCGTTGTGGCGAGATGATGCAGAGCGACGACAAGCGGCATGTCTTTCCCCTCACCGGCTTGCAAATCGGTACGTGTTTCTGCGCTTATCGCTCGTTTGACTCGCCAGGGAGTTGGTGCGCATTGGAGTTGAATCGCGTTTGGTTGCGACTTTTCATGTGAAGTGCGCTTGTTTACAGCATCGCCATTTCACAATGTCGCGTCCTTTTGATTTTAGCGGGATATGGTGTTTGTGCGGGTAAGTTAAATTGTGAGAAAAGAGTAAAGTTCAATGAGTGGCGTGCCCAGTTTAAAATCTTGTTCCTATGTGCTATTAATAAGTTCAATGAATGAAATTTGCATAAACCTGAAAAGTGAATTGGCCGTTTCTATTGTCGTGGAGATTGGAGAAGAAAGTTATAGCATACTGCTTTTGAGTAACCGATAGAATTATACAAAAGGAGAGTGAGCTGTTGGATTGACTTCTCGCTTCTGTTGATATTTTGTTCAGTGCTCCGCGAATCAATGGTTTATAGATTTACGAGTCAGAGATATGGAAAGGACACTGTAAAGAAAATTGCTAATGAAGTTTATTTGCATCCAATGTAGAAATATTGCTATTTTAGCTAACAGAGGTTAAAATCATCATTCATTAGGTGCTTGATGCCATGTGTGTGCAGCAGTAAATTTTCAATCCTCTTTGTAATGAACTTTATTCACCTTAATTGATATACAGCTAACCAAGATTTACTTTTTTGTGCAGGGATTTACAGTCATATCTTGCAGAATTGACTATATTTCTGTGCCCTTATACCAAGAAATTCTTTATATTTCTTGATAATCGCCCATGGTTGGTAGATCAGGACACAAAACCCGCTCACCTATGGCAGTTGATGGTCACTAAGTTCTATTCTGTACTGCTTTATATGTCGCTTCACCTGTTGCATTTTCTTTATCTTGCTTAGATTTCACCATCCCGTTTACCCATGCCATGCCTTTTTCTCTTTCTTACATAAATTTGACCACTTCACGTTGTTATAAACTGATTCCATCTTTTTTGTGCTCCAGTCAAGACTTTCTCCTTCCTCAAATACTAAAACTAGGAGAAGGAGAAATGAAGGTGGGAGGAACATTGTATTATCTGAAAAAGTACCTGCTCCCCTTTTGTTGAATAAATCATCTAGATGGTATTCTGTGATTGATGAGGCTATGAGAGAGAAAAAGCTTCAAGTAAACAAGTTGAAGGATTCTCGAATATTAAACAGGGAGCTCCATCAAACTTTATATGGTTTTATCATTTTTGAGGTAGACTGGGCGGATGTGCGCGGCATCAATTATTTAAATGAACTTCAGGTACTATATATTAATTTTGATAATCCTGCATTTTGGAATATGTTGACAAGTTTGATGGGATGACATACACTCATTTGTTTCGGAATCATTGTAGACTGATACATCGATGGTTGTGGAATCAAAAATAATGAAGAGATGGGAATTTGAAAGTATCAATCAAGCTTCTGAGTTAATCAATGATTGGTTCTCAGGAAACAACATCGAATGCAAGCTCATACAAGACTTCTTGAACTGCATTTCTTCTAATGGTAAAAGCCTGAATGGTTATCTTTCTCTTCGTTATAGCTTCTACTATGCAAACCACTTCTATGCTTCAAAACTGCAGGTGATGTGTTTTATGATGCTCAAAACGACTTCATAACATCAGAGTGGGATAGCGAGAATTCAAGGAGTGATAATGATGATTCTGGACCTTACAAAAGAAGAAAAATAACAAATCAGATGCCAGAAGTTGTATCTCTGAAGAATCATACTCAGAAATTGTGACGTCACCAAGATATTCTTCATCATCATGCTCATCGTGCGGAAGTGATAATGAGAGTGTTCAGAAGATGCTGGAGCCTTGCATATATAAAGATGTATTGATCTGTTTCCGCTTCAATGATCATGACCTCCCATTCAGACTGAAAGAAGTTATACTGCCTGATGTCAGACTGTTAACGTTGCTTGAGTATGGTCTTCCGTCATGGGTCATCTTTCTTCAGTCATATCCAGTGTTCTGCAAGATATATCGCCCATGGATGTGCCCTCTAGCCAGAGTATTATACGTCTTGATGTCAATAGTTACTGTTCTTATAGGATTTTATGACCTCTACAAGAATGTCCCTGTGTTGAAGGCAACTGCCTCAAGACTGTTTGGCCCTCTATTTGATTGGATAGAAACATGGGAAATGATATCAAGACTTAAATATCTGGGAACCATGCTTTTCCTGCATAACTTCCAGCAGGCTTTCACATGGTCTCTTAAGAATGTGAATGCTGCTAAGTCTGCTCTTAGTGTCTTAACAAAGCCAATTTTGGGGCCACTTTTGGAGGTTTGCGAATTTACTCTGCCAGCATGGAACCTTTTTGCTGAGACAGTAGGATATCTGAGTTCCATTGTCATGATATCATTGGAGACGTCATGTAGTTATGAGTATGGTGCAGTTGATTATCTGGCCATTGTGGTTTGTCTTCAGTACTGTATTTAACATTGGTATGTTTTCTGCTACCTCTCATACCGCCTTTTTCCTTTTCGCTCATATGTTTTGATTTGATTCTGATGCCTTGCTTCTCTTTTTCCTTTTCAATTACACTAGTAAATTTAGTTATCTTCCCTGTGATTTGGCTCCTTGGAGAGATACTAGCTGCACCATTCCATCTTGTCATCTGGCTAGTAAATTTTGTAGCAGACCTTTTTGGTGATGTTATCAGTGTTCTAAAGCAGACCTGGTCAACATTAAGTGCATTGTATCAAGTTCGGCCTGTACCTACATCCCCTGGGCTTTCATTCGAAACTAGCATCTGGGGATCACTTTGGAAAGATCTTCTGTCTCAGGTAATGAGAAATTTGTTGATGTGGCCAAAAATTACATTAGAATATCTATGAAACTTACTTTGACTCTCTTCAGATTTTCCGTGCAATCCGGAGCATTTTATATGGTTTTGTTGCCTTCTTTTCGACATGCAATAGGCACAGACTAAGGTAAATTTTCACCCCATATGTATGCAGTTCTACAGTTTAGCAAGATCAAAGAGACTCAAAAGGAAGTTACAATGATGAAGAACATTCAGTAGATCCCATAGTTGTCCCATCAAAATGGCTTGTATATACGTAGCAGTGAATGTAAGTTTGTGCTGATGGCTAACCTAACAGTTTGAATGACTTGTTCCCCTTAAGCATGCTAGGTGCTAATACTACTGTTGCTGCAGCATTTACAATCACATTCAAGAAATTCTCCAGCGCCTATCCCATGTCTCGACTGATGCATGGCATCCCAAACCTCATGACAGAGCTCAGAAGTATACTAATCAAAATCATTCTGTACGTCCTTTTTAAGTTCTGTTATATAACTGAATTTTGCTCGTGTTCATTATATAATGCTTCTGAATTTATAAAGTTTGAATTCTTAGAATTGGCAATAGTCGTAGTTGTTGTGATAACCTATGATACTCCTTGGTGTCTGTCTATTCCGTTCGTCACTTTCAATTTTAGTACTAGCAATGTTATGGTACTAGCTACGCCTGGTACTTTTTTTTTGTGATACAACCATATTTATTGTGAGTACTGCTTTCATTGATATCAAATAGATTTGAATTTCTCTAGGATTTTGATCTGGGTATTTAAGTAAAGTTTGATACTATATTCATGCTCACAAATTAAGGGCTAAGCTTAGCTCAGCTGGTTAAGGGTGTGGATGTGCACACTAATTTGGGTGCCTATTTGGGTGAATTGTTGCAATTAAAAGAATTGAGTCAGTATTCTTATCTGCCGTAGCTTGGATTGTTACTCAAATGTTTGTATATTCTAAAATTCGCATTCTGCATGAATATTGGACGTGGATTGGTGTTCAGAGTTCTCATTGTCTTGCCTCACTTCTAAAAAATATGTTCATGGTATACTTTGGTGCAGAGAAAGAAAACTAAGACGAAGTGACTGGAACTGACAAGTTAACATTGGCAACTAACAAGCTAATTCAGGGAATATTCTCAAAAGGTGAAAACGAATCAAAAGTATTTGGAGACACAACAATCAGTAGCAGAATTGAAATTCTACTTGGTTGGGGCCTTCATTAAAAAATAACATTTTGAAGAGCGATGTACTGGCCTCATATATACATGAACACCGATACTTTGTACTATTACGTAGTTCTGACCTGCGGTTTCATCTGTACAAGCTGCTGCCAAACAGCGAAGCAAAGCGGTACAAACTGTACATACATAGCGGATCTTTTTACTGTTGTTCGTTGTAATAGCTTACTCGTTTCGTTTTTAATTAATGTCACCGTTGACTTTTAAATTTAACTTTAACCATTTGTCTTATTAAAATTTTTTGATAAATTTTATATATTTTGATATTTACATTAGAGTTATTTGAATTACAACTTAAAATTTTACACATTCGACCAAATTTTTTAAATAAGATGAATGATCAAAGTTAAATTTAAAAGTCAATTGCGATATTTAATAAGAACAGAGGGAGAGAGTATATAGAAGGCATCTGCAAGTATATCTGAACAATGATTTTATAACGTATGTACTTTGTATTTGTGAAATGTTCAGTTTCGAGTTGATGAGATGGATAATAGAATGAGTCAAATATTTTCTTCTATTTTCCTATCCCAACCATTTCCTGATACCCAAATATCAGTTTCGAAGTACTGGGACGTGTCTCGCGATACCATTAACAGCTTCAGAAACATGTCCCATAGGTTCATCAGAGCCACAGAGGCGTGTGATCGTTTCGGTTCGCGCCACCGTGCGTCCGTCGCGGCGCGCGTGCAGCAGCCAGCAGGCGGTCCTGTCCCTGACGCCTCGCCAAGTCGCCTTCCCCGACGTGGTCTTCTCCCACCCATACACCCTTCACTTCCCACACCCACAGAACCCAATTCCTTCGCGCTCCTCGCCTCCCCTTCTCTTCCTCCCGCATCACACATCCCGTCCCCGCCCGCCTATGCAATTATTCGCACCCGGACGCCACCACCACAGCCACCACCGCTTCAGCCATGAGCGACTCCTCGATGGCCGGCGCGCTCGTGCCGTCCGTGCCCAAACCGGAGGCCGCGCCGTCCGGTGACGCGGCTGCGCTGGCGCTGGCGCTGACGGAGGAGGCGGGGACCCTCGCGGCGGCGGGGTCGTCGCCACAGCAGGCGGCGGACGCGGAGAGGGCCGCGGATAGGGACCTCCTCTGCCCGATCTGCATGGCGCTCATCAAGGACGCCTTCCTCACCGCCTGCGGCCACAGCTTCTGCTACATGTGCATCGTCACGCACCTCAACCACAAGAGCGACTGCCCCTGCTGCGGACGCTACCTCACCAAGGCGCAACTCTACCCCAACTTCGTGCTCGACAAGGTCGGTTCGCTTCTCCACTAGGTTCGCTTCTCCAGTAGGAACCACCTAGTTCACCAGTGCTACATGTTTCTGAAGCTGTTATGGTACCGGTGCGTTTCGCATAACATGATTCTGATACGCAAATTTACCCTGGCCCTTTCTGATATGCACATTTATTGGAACTGCCATTTGCAGTGTTGACTTGCTAAGTTTTTTATATTGCTTTTATGTCTGCATAGGTCCTGAAGAAAATATCAGCGCGCCAGATTGCAAAAACAGCTTCTCCGATTGATCAGTTTAGATTTGCATTGCAACGGGTTAGTGATTCCATGTGTTGATTTGCAATTTACGATGATTTTCTTTGATAAATAAGCTTTCCTCTGGCATTCACTGGAAATGTGCACATTTAAATACCTGAAAGGCTTTCTCCTACATCCACCTTTTAATTTATTTTAATTAAACTCTGGCCAATTAAGCACTAGCTAATTTAGAGAAAGGTGTATGTAAATTAAAATAGATGAAGGCTTTTCTCCTACATCCACCTCTTCGTCTATAAAATAAACTCTGCTTGCCAATTTTAAACATGTCTTTTTTTGTAATGTTTATAAGCTCGAGTTTATATAAATATTTTCCTAATGTGCTTATATAATTTTTTTAGAGTAGTGTGCTTATGTAGTTGATGTACAAACAGTATGTTTATCCATAAAGATTTTAGTCAAAACTTAAATTATTTGACTACTATTGTCCCAAAGTTGACACTTAATACATGGCTGAGTTGAGTGTTGAATCTGCAAAAGAACTGCTCTGTTCCCCTTAGAGCGCTTGCTCTTTTGTTCTAACATTATTCTAATTCATGTGAAAAAGTCCAGTCAGTGATCATTTGGAAAACTGAATACTAGTCATTAAGACATTGAAATGTTAAAATCTTGAATGGCGTCACTATGAATAGGAACCAAATTATGTATACTTTAGTTTAAAATCAGTACAGCTGGTGTTTCTAGGACAGTTATTTGCTTTGAAATTTCTTCACATGAACATTATGTCACCTTCAACATAGTTGTCCTTATCGTATATGAATATTTCATCGTTATATATTGTTTTGCATTGGATATTGCTCCTTGACATAACTGTTGAAACTTTTAACTGCATTACCACCAACCTGCCTTTCAATCATTTACTCTTTCGTTTATCTAATCTTGTTTGTATAGGGAAACGAAATGGGGATTAAAGAGCTAGATAATCTTATGACTTTGATTGCTGAGAAGAAGCGGCAAATGGAACAGCAAGAGTCAGAGACAAATATGCAAATATTGCTAGTCTTCTTGCACTGCCTTAGAAAGCAGAAGCTGGAAGAGTTGAATGAGGTTCTTTCTTTTAGTTTTTCTTCCTCTGATTCGTTCAGACCATGCAACAAAGTTTGTTATACAAAAGACTTCATTTTGCTACTTAGCCAAAAAAAAGATTTCCCTGATTTCATATCTGTTACTATTTTTCCCTTATATTTATTTTTGCTAATCTTGTTGCCACCTTTCCATGTAGATTCAAACTGATCTTCAGTACATCAAAGAAGATATAAGCGCTGTTGAGAGGCATCGGTTAGAATTATATCGGACAAAAGAAAGGTACTCCATGAAGCTGCGCATGCTTTTAGATGATCCTGCTGTACCAAAGCTGTGGACCTCTCCTTTAGATAAAGCTAGCAGTCTCTTTCTTCCCAGCTCTCGGGCATCACTTAGTCCATCATGTCCAGGAAATTTACAGAATAAGAAGCTAGATTTGAAAGCTCAAGTAGGCCATCAAGGGTTTCAAAGGAGAGATGTTCTCACTTGTTCGGACCCTCCTAATGCCCCTATACAATCGAGTAATGTCATTGCAAGAAAGAGGCGGGTTCAAGCACAGGTTTTTTTGTTGTCAAATTAGATTGACATTAAACTGCTGACACATTATATTTGCTTGTTTCTAATGTCAGATAAAATGAAAATAGTCTTATCTCATTTATTGTTACCTAATACTATGAAGAACACTGCAGTTTAATGAACTTCAAGAATACTATCTACAAAGACGGCGTACTGGAGCACAGTCGCACAGGCAAGAAGACCAGGACATTGTTACAGCGAAAAAAGAAGGTTATCATGCAGGTCTTGAGGATTTCCAATCTGTGCTAACAACATTCACTCGATATAGGTCGGAGTTATCTACTATTGTGACAAAACATGGTTGTTATAGTGTTTGTGTTGCCCAGTTAGCTTATCATGTTTTCCTGTTTGCTATCATGTCTACTTCAGTCGCCTACGCGTCATTGCGGAGCTAAGGCATGGAGACCTGTTTCACTCCGCTAATATTGTATCAAGGTGAGTATTTTGCAATTTAAATTTTCGGCCTTGTAACTTGGCCCAAACAGTGAACAGAAATTCTTGTCCCCGCTTCCTCATGTAATTAGCAGTACATCCAATGCAGTTGCACATGCAGTATGGGATCCTTATAATCTGGCTCAGCAGAATAAGCATTTTAACCTGGAATCTCAGTCCAAACAAAGTAAACATGAAACGTGTAGGTGTATACCTCAAATTTTTAATAAGCACTGTAGCATCATAACAGGATCCATTGGGTGAAAGGAGATCAATATATGTCCTTTGTTGCCTTCTTGTTCACATCCTCATTGTATTCGTACTTACTACAGTTGAATCTGACCATCGTCCATCCCTATGCTTGTCAGTCACCTGGTTTGCCTTAATTTTACCACTAACATTAGTTATTCTTCCAAATGCAGTATTGAGTTTGATCGTGATGATGAACTATTCGCTACTGCCGGAGTCTCGAAGCGCATTAAAGTTTTTGAATTTTCTAGTGTAAGTATGCTAGGTCAGGGCACTTGGACTGGCATTTCTTCAAAATATTTTTCCATGTACACTCAGTTTATTTTTGAAAACCTCTTTTTTTTTGCTACGAATATGTAATATTCAATTGGTTGGCCTCAGAATTGTCCTGATGACCTCTTGCTTTACCAACTGGGGCTACATAATTAGGCTTGGTAAAATCCTTAGCTATTTGGAAACTACTCATGGTTGATTTACTTTATTGCATAGGTTGTTAATGAGCCATCAGATGTGCATTGCCCGGTTGTTGAAATGGCTACGAGATCTAAACTCAGCTGCCTCAGCTGGAACAAATACTCAAAAAATGTTATAGCAAGCTGTGATTATGAGGGAATAGTAACTGTTTGGGATGTCCAGACCCGTCAGGTATCCTCCTTTTGTTATAGATTTATCATTTATGTCGCAATGGCTGTATTACACATCAACTGAAAGCTGAGCAATATGTTTAATGTGTAATGCCAGAGCGTGATGGAGTATGAAGAGCATGAAAAAAGGGCGTGGAGTGTTGATTTTTCTCGTACAGAGCCTTCAATGCTAGTATCTGGAAGCGATGATTACAAGGTATTTAAAAAAAAAAAAAGAAATCCAGTTTTGGCTCTTTTCATTATATTTACTTTTTACAAATGTCTGCCTTTTTTTCATCCTTGCTCTGTTTGCTGCCTCTATTTTTGTCTGACGGTTCCTAGTGATAATGATAGTGGACTCTGATGGCTGTATAAATATAGATTACATGAATGGAATGATGTATTCTGGAGTAATGTGCAAAAGACACAAATATTGGGTGCTGATGACTATATCATTCTTCATTAGCTATTAGTATTCATCCCACATTCGCTTTTTCAGATAGTGTGATTACCAGTCTTCTCCCTTCCATTTAATCCATGTGGAACCCTCTACATATTGCCTTTTCATAGTGTTATTTTTTTTTTCTGTTATAGCTAATGAAAGCTTCTGCTGTGTATGTCAGGTCAAAGTGTGGTGTACAAAACAAGAAGCAAGTGTGATCAATATTGATATGAAAGCAAATATTTGCTCAGTTAAATATAATCCGGGATCAAACTGCTATGTTGCAGTATGTTCCCTCATGCTTGGCTTAGTTTCCTTACTTCTCGGCATGTAATTTGCTTACTTACCAGATATTACAATATTTCAGGTTGGCTCTGCTGATCGCCATATTCATTATTTCGATTTACGTAATCCAAGTACACCTGTACATATTTTTGGTGGGCACAAGAAGGCAGTGTCATATGTGAAGTTCTTATCCAATAATGAGCTTGCATCTGCCTCAACTGATAGCACATTACGGTTGTGGGATGTCAAAGATAATTGCCCGGTAAATCATCATTGAGACAATTCTTCCGTTTGCCACAGTGACCTTGCTTTATGATCTTCTGTGGTGTAGGGACTAGGGACAGTTGCATGTCCATATGTTCAATGAGTGGAGCTGTGGAATAAATTGTTTTTCTTTCCTTTTTGGTTCCTATATTTTCTTTAGAACAATGCCTACTCCATGGTAAATAGAATTAGTACCTACATATATTGATAAACAGCTTAGCAGTAAAAAGACTATTAATCAGATACAAACTTCGCACTGTATTTTATTTTTATTCTAGAATGTTTTCTTTTATATGTACAATTGACTATGGTATCATTACTTAAGCCTCTTTTCTTAATCATGACATTGGATTATTGAATTTTTTTTTCACCACTCTTTGTTTGGCTGACACTATGACTTGGTGACGATTTTTGGTTAAATAAGTCATTTTTTCCTTTTCAGGTAAGGACATTTAGAGGGCACAAGAACGAGAAGAACTTCGTTGGGCTGTCTGTGAATAATGAATATATTGCTTGTGGAAGTGAAACTAATGAGGTTTTTGTTTATCATAAGGTAACTGCAAAGCTTCTTGCCTGCTCTTGTTCCCTTGGTACATGCATCATATGTTGTGTCAATTGTGATGAGGTTTTTGTGGGTCCATCTAACTTCAAGCAACTCCTAACAAATGCAGGCTATTTCAAAACCTGCAGCGAGCCATAGATTTGTATCCTCTGACCTGGATGATACCGATGATGATCCTGGTTCTTATTTCATTAGTGCTGTCTGTTGGAAGAGTGATAGTCCTACCATGTTAACTGCTAACAGCCAAGGAACAATTAAAGTCCTTGTTCTTGCTCCCTGATAGTATCGAAGATGTTTATGAGCTTTACAGCCACAGCCAGCTTGTATATCTTACCATCCAGTTGTTTTCTTGGGTGCTGTCATATTCCCAAAGTGGGAATGGAGGCAATATGGTTCTCCAGTTTAGGGCACAAAATTTTGAAGATAATCAGCTGACAGTACTACAGTAGGGTTTCAGGGGGCTCAGAATGTGCATAATCATGTCTTTTTGTATAGGTGTAAAAAAAAACACACTTATTAATTCCATATGTAGAATGAGAAATACACCTTGAATGTAATTCCAGCTTCTTATCTGCATTGTGACTTACGAGTATTTGTGTTGGACTGGGACTCACGGTACAAAACTCTACTTTGCGTACGGTAGCTACGCAACTTGTGAGCTGAATGCCTGAATCAGTTGCATTATCTTCAAGACTTCAAAATGTGAGGAGAGTTTTTCCAGTTTTCAGCGAGATCTGGCTGAAGCATCTCGATCGCCAGCGGCACTGGAGAGCTGTGGCAAACGCCGTCTGCCGCGTCGCAGCTTTTGTTCCGGGTGCCGCCTCGCATGGACTCTGGTTTTAAATTAGTCGCATCTACTCTGGTTTTAAATTATTAACATTGTTGATTTTTAATATCAATTTTAATTATTTATTTTATTTAAAAATTTTGTTTTAATGTGTAAAATTAATAGTTATAATTTAAAATTCACTAATAATAAATTTTACATATTTAAATAATTTTTTAATAAAATAAATAATTAAAGTTGATGTTAAAAATTAATGACGTCAATATTCTAACATTAGAGTGAGTATTAGAGCAGGAAACAAAGCATCGAGATGTGCGCGGGCTTTCGAGCGCCCAACGGCCCGTGCGGCCTCCGCATCCGAGCGAACAGGGAGACCCCAGGGTCCCATCCAGAGCTAGCTGCCATCAAATTATCAAAGGATCAAATCACCCAAGATTCACAAAAGTATCTAATGATCTCCTTGCGGATATACTTTGTGTTGTCAGCAAAAGTTCCAAGAAACACGAATCCCTCCTATTTACAGTAGCACTTTATCACTTTTTGATCTTTCAGGATGCATTAGACGATCTATTAGATGTTTCAAAAGGGCGAATGAGCTTCCTGATTTTGTTCGGACGTGATGATCTTTTTGTCATTTATATTTCTCCTGCATATTGAAAAGCGAGACTATCTAGTCGTCTCGTTGCCCTCCTCTGAGGGAAAAATGGTCACAACTGTTGGCATGAACCGATTGTTTTCTCCAACATGACAAAATTAATAAGCGGATAGTCTGCGTACGGTAACATTGAACGGCAATTGCCATCTGAACTTCTCTGGATTCGTTTCCTCAGGATTCTGGTTGCAGAATGCCAATTATCGTTCAGGAATAGGAAATTTACAGACCGCACAAGACGGCGGTAGTTTTCTCTTAACAAAGAATGTGAGACAACATACATTGATGGGGAACAACGAGCTGATGTTAAGACGACTACATTGTGCACAATCATGAGCAAGTAAATAGAGAGGCCGAAACTGATGAATGCCAGGCACCAGGAAATCATTTGTGCATGTACTGCTCTGGTGAATAAAAACCACCTGTCCTCTCAATTAGCACCTAAAACCAATCTACCACGGTTCCTACGGCGCCGTCTCCGCCTCTCTGGTCTGAGCACGTCACTGTTTCTGCCTCCGGCCATAACCATAGCATCCCCATCATCCCCTTCCAAGGGGCATGGGTAAGGTGCATTTCCATTGCCACCAATGCCCACCACATAACCATCCTCTGAGTTGACAGATGCACCGTTTACACTCTGGAACCTTTGGTTATGATGATGCCGAGCAACTTGACGCATAATAAATAATAACATCCTTCGTGTGTTTTCCGTCCCATGGCCATCAGCAGCATCAACATCAGCATCACTCTCTTCTTCCTCCAAGTCCGCTCCATCCTCCAAATCTAGCACATAGTCACCAAAGACAACAGCCCTCCCCATGGTTGCAGTAATTGTACTTAGAGCATCTTGCCTCTCTCTTTCAATCTCAAGTGATCTCCACTTCTGTTCAAGGGCTGGATCTACTTCCCTTGGCTTTGCCAGAGGGTGCTCTGACTTGACATGCTTCCGGAGTTCCTTGTATGTTCCCACAAATGAGCAACCATCCTGCATGCATGTTCTCCTTTTTCCATTGAGATACCTCCGAGCTGGTTCTACCACAGTCCATCCCTTCACCTTACCACGACATAGTGGGCACGCAAGGTCAATGGACTCTATCTTTTCACCAGCAGCCAATGGCACGGAGTCTATGTTAGTACCAACGCTATTGACAGACACTTCCTGAAGCAGTGCTCCCTTGGTGTAGGCATTCTTGAATTGATCGAGGCAATTTGAGTGGTGGGAGCTAGTCCCACACATATAAGGGCGACACCCCTTATCATGTGATGAACAGAGGAGGAGAACTGCATTGTGTGGATATTCCATGCAGACAGAACAGTTTGCATCTTCCCAGTCCATTTTCTGTGCAATTGGAAGTGTTCTCTTCCTGTTGGATTCTTTCATTGACTTCCAGCGGTTTGAAGGAATCGGATATGAGGTGGGCCTGAGCTGACGGGCCACGTGCCTCCTTGCTCTAGCACTTCTTGCCATTTTGTTGGAAATCTGGAACGAAAGGAAACAATTACATCATTTGGATTAATAGTGGTTGACCGTAAAAGATTAGCAGCACATGTGAATGATAAGGGAAAAACGAAAAATCAAACTGCTAAGCATGCCTTTTTTTTCTCAAGAATAAGTTGCAGGCTATGTGAAGGACCACTATAGTTGCATGGATTCTTACCAATTCAAAGAGAATACTGTAAAATCTACTAGTCCATGGTTTTCCAACAATCAAACAGAGGCATCAATGAGGAGATATCCTTAGCTAAAAGGGCAAGCTGAAGCACTAAATATAAATGCAAATCATACTGATCCATATGTGACATTTTCCTAAGTGTCTGAGACCACCCACTACCAGTCTACCACACCATTCAGATGGCATCATAGCAACAGCAAGAATAAATAAACAGGCCTCTAAAATAGCATAAAAGGTTGTGGATTATGACACTGTCACACAAGGCATGAAGGTTACAGGTTACCAATACATAACCTAACTCAATAGATTGCGATTTTAGCAAAAAAAAATCAAGCTCCATAATCACAGATTCGTTATGTCCACCAAATGTTATTCTTCCCATAAATTGCATATTAAACAAAACAGATACACCCAGCAATGGTAATACTCATAATATACAAAATTACTTAGTATCATAACCAGGGAAATATAACTTTACCCTGCAACAACTTTCTCTCTCCTCAAGCAAGCTATCAAACTTCAAGTCCAAACCAGCGGAAAAGGCGAACAAGACAGCAAAAGTCACAAACAGACTTTACAGGATCCAAACCGGTTGAGTAGGTTGATAAAGAAACAAACAGTTGGATCAACTGATATTTTAAAATAACGAAATCAATGAATATGTTAGATGTGATCTACATTCCCCATTAAAAAAGTCACAAGCAAGAGCCAGATAAGAGCTAAAAGGAAAACTAGCGACCCACATGGAGGCATCTCATGGCTCATTTCAGATCTACAAGGTCAGATGGGGAAAAAACAAAGATGACTTTTTAATTAAAGAGAATCATTTGATTCTGTACGTAAGCCAATGATTCCATCATTTTTATAAAAATGCTCAGATACCAGCACAAGAAAAGAATTTGAAGCAAAGGTAGCTTCTTTAGTTTTACTTTGCTCTTGGTCCTCCTCCCTACAGATTGCCAGCAGATGGATGGGGCTCGGCAAAAGCATCCTCTTTCACCACAGCGCGGTCCAAAATTCACCATTTTCAAGCCAATCTCGTGAGAAAAGGATGGAAGCACCATCTTTTCTATTTAAAATCACCCCTACCACTAAAAATGCACTAATAACTAAGCAACAACTCCTTGCGTGCACCTAAGGCAAAGAATCATGTCATCAAATTACGATCTAACTGAATTTCCTGTGAAAATGATGGATCGTATATATTTACATGACAGTACCAATTGATACATTCATTGACGAAATGGATCTTCCTTGAAGGCATAACCTAACTGCTATAAAAATACATACTAAACAGGCCAAATAATTGCTTAATAAACTCAAAATTGGATTACAAGGAACGAATTCAGGTATAAAACCAGAAAATTCTTATCCACAAGCCACTAAATCTTCAGTAAAAAGGCACATATGTCCACAGAAACGATCAGTTCTGATCACCCCTTTGCAGATCTCTACGACGGCAGCTCCAACCTGAAAATTCACGAATCGTCCCCTAGTCACCCAAAATTCCGCATAATGCGCAGCCTTTCGGTGCAAACCAGCGACCAAACAGCGGAATCACCACCAAAACTCCCCGAATTCGACACCGAGCCATTTTTCTCCCCATCCTCGGCCCTAAACACACACAAACAGCGCCCCACGGAAAGCACCTTATCCCAACGTCCTGGGGCACGAACCAAACCGAAGCGCCAATTCATCAAACTCAACCACGCAACAGAAATCGGATCCCGCTGCATCGGAAGCATGGGGGGGGGGGGTACCTAGAGCGCAGCGGAGTCACCGAGGCGGGGAGCCGGATCCCGGCGGTGCGCGCGAGGTCCCGGGCGGGCGACGACGGACGGACGGTTGGGGGAGACGAGACGCTGGACGCAACAACAGAGTGGAGGGGGGAGGGTGCACGTTAAAGTGCAACAATTTCCGTCTTCGCTTAAAGAGAAGAGAGAAGAAAGAAAAAGGGCGATAAAAAAATGGAAAAGGGAGTTGGGGAAATGGACGCGTAGAGTTGGGGCTGCAGGAGAGGATGACGCGTGGGGCCGCGAGATGGCGAGAGGCCACGTTCGTATGTGGAAGTGGAACTGGACTCGACACCAGTTCGCGTTGCAATTACCGATCGTGACGTTCCGAACACGATGACGAAATAATGGGCCTGGGTCAAATCTAGCGGGATAAGATTGGATTGGGCTGGTTCTCTCCTCTCTTGAATGGACGGACCCAACAAAACGCATGACAATTTCTGCACCAGAAAAGAATTTGCGAGGGTGTTCAGAACAACGCAGTCATTCGCCACGAAAGCGTTAGGATTTTTCTTACTAATAAAATTATTTTTATTAAATTTATAAAATTAACCTGGCGATAAAAATGTATATAGATGATAAGGTGTCGTATGTACACCTGTCACATATCCACGATTCATACAAGTGGTACACTATCGCTTGACCAAAGATGACAAGGTGCGCCGTGTGTATTATAGCTCTTTCAGAGGGCAACTGAGATGCTAGCTTTGCTAAAAACAGAAACGCCTTATTAGTTTTAAAAAATTAATTCGATGATCTTTCAAATCTACAGAGTAACACACTTTACACAAATATTGTAATTTATAGTTAACAACATTGGCAATCCATTTTTTTCCTCTCCCCAAAACACCTGATAAATGATGATTACAATCAATGGCACAAAAAATCCTCAAATGATTTTCCACACAACGATTATGGTGAGATATTGTCCCTCAACTCCACAATTAGCCAATCACTACATTGTCTCTCACTACTGACTAGCTAGTCATCACCGGGGTGGAAGTGATACAACCACTCCCCATTTGTTAGTACCACTACTCTCCCCGTCCTTGCCGCCCATCACCTGCCCGTCCTTCCTCAGCATGAAGCTTGCTGGTGTCTGACATCACCGCGTCGACATTATCTGGCAATGTAGCCGTCTTCTCATCGCCGGCACCGGTGCTCCAAAACGGTCTCTTGCGCCCCCCCCCCCCCCCACCCCCCGCCAGGCCACCAGTTCTGTGCGTACTCGCGGACGATCAGGGGTGTACTTACTGAAGAGTGGTGCTTGCTGAGCTAGCATGGACGAACGCTCAAACAAGTTGAGATGCTGCAGGCCACTGGCGCCGGACGACATTGACGGCGGTGTGCTGAGCAATGGTGAAGCGGCAGAGTGGTGAGAGGCTGAGTTGAGCAGGTAAGGGCTGAGATACGGTGGTGAGGCTGTGGCGCCTCCGGCGTCGGAGATGGAGGACGGTAAGTTAGTGCTGGAGAACAGCATGAGTGTGGCCGCGGCGCCCGAGGTGGTGGAGGCCATGGCGGTTGCACCAACGGGGAGCGGGTGGTTGTGTGTGCCCTCGTAGGTCGTCGCCAGGATCGACATGTCCTCTAAGCATCGCTGCACCTGCATACCAGCGCCAGCACAGATCAATCCACCGTCTAAGCCAAAGCAAAAGGTGCAAGAGAATTCATTATCCTACCTGCTTGCGCACCGGGCAGCCCGGCGCGACGGTGCACCGGTAATAGGCTCTCGGACACGGATTGCCCTTGGCGACCTTCTGCCCGTACTTCCTCCATTGGCATCCGTCGTTCATCTGCACGTCGACGGATTATTACTCGTCACTTTGGCCGTGGAAGCATGGAGAAGAGATTAAGGAATCGGTGAGATGCAGTAGCGTGCGTCTTACAGTGGGGCCCTGGCACCGGACGCGCACGGAAACCCTAGTTTTGCGGTTGGCCGGGTTGACGCTCTGGCTCTTGATCCCTGCCGCAGCAAGGTCGCCGGCGGCCGGAGGAGGACCCAGCTTGCTGCTCTCCAGAAACGCGTTGTTGCCAGTCACCTTGCCGTCCCCGTCCACAGTGGCGCCGTCGTGGTCGTGCCCTCCTGCTTCCAGCTTCTCCTCGTACGGCGCCCCCAGGCTCAGGGACAGCCCTAGGTTCGCCTCCTTGCCGTCGTCCGTGTCATCGCTGCTCAACGATGGCCGCCGCGTCGTCGCTTGCTCCTTGAGCTTCAGATTGGGCTCCCGGAAGCCGGCGGCAGCGCCGAGGGAGAGGAACACCTCGGGCTCGGGCTCCTGCGCGCGCACAGAATTAGATATCAAAAGATTCAAAACCACGAATTCGAACAAGGAGTGGGATGAGTGACTCAATTGACGTGGTAATATTTATGGTAAGTCACGCGGACGAAATAGTAATTTAAAGGGTGTTATGGGACTGTAATCACTGTATTACCCTAGCTAAGCTTAACTAAAAGTGCTATTGACTAGTAGCTCTCCAGATTTTACCTTGCTGCTGATAGGCTGCTACCTTCATCTGCAACTCGTAGAAGTCGCGCACGGTCCGGTCGACGACTTGCCGGAGCATCCGATTCTCCTCCTTCATCTTCTCCATCTCCTCATGCATCGCGCTCACCTGAATACATGTTAAAACATGAATTAAACAAGATGAACAAAATCTTACTATTTCCGACAGATGATGAACATATTTAAAAATGCACGGCGAGCTACACATATAATCGCACCCCATCGCCGCAAATACGCCTGGATGGCAAGACCCTTGCTAATTAAATGCTTGTGCGTACCTCATCCTCTTGCCCCATGTTGGTATGGTTATCGTCGCCGCCATTCCGGGCGTTCTCTACCACATGCTTACCCTTCGCACGAGTTTCCACCCCATCGCTCTTGTCGTCACTGTGCTTCTCCTCCACCATCTCTCCTGGTTGAGTCCTGAATTTGATCTCTTCCTTGGAGCCCTTTCCTCCCTGGTCCACAACAACTTCAGCGACCTTCTTCTCCTCGTTGGTTTCCTCTTTGAGAGCTTCTCCATGCCGCTCGAGCTGCCCATCTTCCTTGTCCATCTCTCCATCCTTGAAACTACCATCGCCGTCGTCTCCGCTGCTCCGGTCTTCCTCCGTCTTCTCCACATCCAGGGAGAGATCAATGGCCACCCTCTTCTTCTTGGATGACATGCTCTTGACCTTTGTATCCAGCGGCTACCTTTGTTTCTCTGTACAGCTTAGGAGGAGCGGTCTTAGCTACTAATGCTGCTCTCCCGAGGCATCTAAGTCGATGTCCGGGTGGATTAAGCCGTATTAAAGAGGTAACGAGAAGAGAAGACTCCTCTCCCAATCCTATTATCCCATGTCATGTCTTACTCAGCAATGAACCCCTGCTACATGGTTACACACATCGCGCGCGGCCCTACCAAAATATTTATCTGCCTCGAGCACATATGTCAGTGACTCATAGGGCATGCGGTTATCTCAAGTCAAGGCGATGAGCGAGCCATGGTGATGGGAGGATTAATTTGAAGGGTGTGCACTGCAAGGCGTTTTGATCCAAATGACAAGGATACCCAAGTCAAGTGGAAAGGCTCGGTCATGTGATGCGAAGAGCGCTTCCAACGTTTGGACTAGTATTGTATGGAGCCCTGGTCGACTCTTTGGAATTTCTCGGATCCAAGGCGCTGACGTCTAGCATCACCCACTAAGTACCCAAGGACAGGACAGATAAATTTGTTGATAATTCTTTCAAAGCATCCATCTACATGTCAACTTAATTTCTATGTTGTATAATATATGAAAGACGGCTATATTCGAACTGTATTGACTCATCCCATGCCTCAGTAGTTTAGTATCCCAGTGGCTCTTATAGCGTTAAGAATAATGATGCAGAACAGCAGAAGATGAATGGATGTACAGACTTCTTCGAAAGAACAACGAACGGTAACATGCATTAGACCAAAAAACGCTGCAAATAAACTTCCAAAATAAGAAATAGTATGAATGCCCGTGACATTTTTCAGATAATGGAAAAGTATTCCCACCTCTGTTACTGCACACAACATTTTCAAACCTTACAATAAATCAGCTCCATAGCTGATTCTAGCAACACCCACAAATGCATGGTATATTGGGGAAACCAGTAACCAACTAAATGCATGGACGTTTTGTTTGTTTACTATGCAAGGCTCTGAGATATACTTTACTTTTATGTATCGTTGCTTCGATGTATTTCTCATACCTCTGCAACGTGTTGACTCACATCACACCATCCTCTACATCATTCAAGCCAAAAGCCTTGCCAGTGTCAATTCTCCTCGACCTATCCTCTCAGCTTCCTGACAACCGAACACATGCAAGTATAATCGCCTACAATGAAATTGAAGGCAGCTGGACCTGCCTACTTGCTCCATGCATATAAAATCCTGAGTCAACTTACATGGGCCACAAAGAATTTGACGAATTATTTCTTTCAGTGGCGGAGCGTGGGTCTATTTTAGTGGGGGGGGGAGGGCTGCTACAGTGGCTTTTTCTACCTCTTGCTCGAAGAGACTTGAGGGCCACGGAGAGCGGGATGAGGAAGAAAAGTTTGAGACAAAGCACTTTAATTTTATGGGTAGTCCGTCAGTTCACCTCTACTTTTTTTCTCGCTATCATGTACCCACCATCGCTGCTTACACTAGTTTTTTTATAAATTGAGTAAATTTTACAAAACTATAGCTAGTTTGATAAAACTAACACAAAACTACAGGATTAAAAAAGTATTTCACAAAACTACATATTTTGTAAGCAGTGTATCACAAAACTACAGTTTTAAAAAGTCATAAAATCTGTAGTTTTATGATACATTACTCACAAAATATATAGTTTTATGATACACTTTTTAAAACCTATAGTTTTGTGATATATGAATGTACTAAATCTGTAGTTTAATGAAATTATATGTTAAATATGTAGTTTTGTGATAGTTTTGACAAACTAATTGTAGTTTTATGAAATTTCGCCGCCGAGGGGGGGGGCGGAGCCCAATATGGCCTCCCTGAGGCTCCGCCCCTGATTTCTTTATGCCCAACTGGTCTCTACGTACTCCACAATATAACTATACACCTTCACTCTCTTGATCATGTTTTTTTTTCATATGCTTTGTCATGATGATTGAGGGTCAACTGGTTGTTAGAACAAAAAACAAAACACTGGCTTAAGCCTGTTCCTTGTTGACCTTTGAACTTGGAATAGATCTCAAAGATTCTTGTTGACACCAGCAGCATCCATCTATCAATTACCCCCGCATATACAATAATCGCGGAGCTAATTTTATTAGCTCAACCGCGACATCTCTGACGATCTGCATAAACATTACAATATAAATTTGCTGGGGCAAACATCAACTCTTCCATAAGCAGAGGACGAACACAACGAAATCATCGGAGGAAGCTACTGTAAATAATCATTATATTTCAACAAAAATATTTCGTGTTACCAGCAGAAGTTCTGTCATAGGGTCATCACTGCAGGTTGGTCTTACACTCAGTCTTAGCCGTTTTCCTTTATTTCGGCGATTAAGGATGGGGATGTTTTTTTTTTTTTACGCTGGATACATGGGTGACCCGTGCTGGCTTTAGAGTTGTCGGGATCACGTACCCCAGGTACCCAATAGATCGCTCCAACGGGAGAAAATCGAGGGTCGGATAACACAGGCTCCGACCCCTCCGCGACGACCTACGACGACTATATCATGGCCGCGCAGGGGCGCGAAGACCCTAGGCTCCGAGGATCAACACCCGGGAGCGACCCCCAGGAGGCAGGTACTGCGTTATGCTACATTTACTCTGGGGACTAGCTGCCATCCGTCTCGATGAGACAGGACGAGATTCACCACGGCGACACTCCAGCAGAAAGCTGCGACGACTGCTAGACACAATAGGACAGCACTGTAGCTAGCACAGTAGCGCCGGACAGGTACCGCGGTACCCGCCGACGTGCCCGACGCCACGGGTCATGACCGCGCCTGAACGAAACGAAGTGATGTCGACAACGACGGAAGGGTCCACCTGTCGGCGAGACGGCAGAATCGCGTAGGACTCATTACGTGTAACCTCAGGGCTCTTTCTATATAAAGGGAGACCCGGAGAGCGATAGAGAAGAGAGTGAAACACCACACCAAGCACCTCCGATTTTCCCACACTCTAAGTCCTCCCGCGAAGAGAGGCTCCCGTCTTGTAACATTATCCTTGAGATAATTTGCTCCCTAGACGTAAGGTATTACACTACTCAGGTGACCTGAATCAGGTAAAAACCCTTGAGTCTACCTCAGATTAGACCATATCGAATCCGAAGGCATACCGCCCCTCACGATCGTATCTTTACTGTGCCGGTGATCAGAACACCGACAAAAGTTTTCACGATATATCGACGCTTGTACTCCAGAACGGAATGCTTGACTCTGACCCTTTCCTCTCTCCCACGTTCTTAACTTCTTTGGAGATAACGGGAGCTATGATGATGATGCGAGTACTAATTTTCAGCACGCAGCCGTACGTAAGCTACTCACGTTCCCGGACGAATTGCGTAGCCGTCATCCTGCTCCTCTCGATCGATCTCTGTGTGAAGAGCGAGTCATCATCCCCATCCATCTGCTGATCTGCAGCGAGAAAGAGGGAAAACAAATTAAGAGCCCTCTTTCTTCTCTCCCGCTGCGATCAACGGAGCACGGAACCCGATGCGCGTAAACAAAACAGCGTTCAACTTGAACTCTCTGCTGGATCAAGTGCCCGGCCGCCATGCCGGCGCGCGGGGTCGTCGTCGTCTATACTGTATCCAAGCGGATCACGTGCACGGTCCCCAGTTGGCCATGGCCGTTCCGTTCGTGAATCCTGCTGCAAGTGGTCCTTGCGATCGACTCATCGATCCATCGGTTGACCTCCATTGATGACGTCGGTCCGTTAGCCATGCGTGTTTGAGCGCGCATGCGCATCAGATTGGATCTGGTCAGTTCGTTCGCGAAAATGGCAAGTGGATCAATTGTTATCTAGGGTTCTTCGCCCGTCCACGCGCGCGGGAAACGTCGGAGTCTCGATCGGAGATGCAGTTCGCTTATTGCATGCCCTCCGTTTCTGTACTGCAGCCGTGGCTGAGCAAGCCAGAGAGGGGGAGAAGAAGAAGAGCCGCGCGTTGACCTATTTACGCATCGGACCAATCAGGAGGCCTTGCTGGAATAAACCGGGTCGTTTGACGGGCATGCATGCGCGTCGTGGAAGTGTGGAACCATCCATAGTCGTATGACAACCTATCACTGTCAGAGGCGCACAGGCACGCATCGCCTTCCATCAGGCAAAGAGATGCCACCAGCTAGTTTGTAGCTATACTTATCTGCAAGCAAAGCAAGAGGACCAGAAGTTTATTTGGTGTATTAGCTCGATAGAAAATTAATAGTGCGAGGAAAATTTAAGAGAGATAAATATATGCTGCAAAATATGAGCTCGGACTAAAACATAAGAGCAATTGAACAAGTGTCATGTGATTTTTTCTAATTGATGGAAGCAAACATATATGCTGCAAATTGAACACAAATTTTGATAGGAAATATAAGTGACTGCAATAATTAAATAGAGAAGAGAGAAAAATAAGTAAACCAATAGAAAGGAGAGATAGAGTAGTAGCAGCTTTAAACATGCTGCGATCATGTGGAAAATGATTAAATAGTCCGTGGGATTGAAATGTAATTAGGCCCATCAAAACGACAAACCAGTAGAGCCACAAGGCCAGAGCTCTGGGCTGTTGGGCTGCGCGCTGCAATGATTCGCGGACCTCTGCTGAGGGCCGCCGGTGAAACTGGTGGGCCTGCCGAGAAAGGTCATTAGGCCCATCCAAATGACAAAGGCCAGAGCGTTGAGCTGTTGGGCTGCGCGCTGCAATGGTTCGCGGACCACTGCAGCGGGCCGACGGTGAAACTTGTGGGCCTGCCGAGAAAGGTCATTAGGCCCATCAAATCGACAAAGGCCGCAAAGGCCAGAGCGTTGCGATGTTGGGCTGCGCGCTGCAATGGTGCGCGGACCTCTGCTGCGGGCCGACGGTGAAACTGGTGGGCGTGCCGTTTTTTTTTTTTTTTTGGCAACGGCATAGTAAAAACCTTAGCTGAACAGTTCGGTATCTCATCAGAACTGCAAAACTTTCGTTGAAACTGCTTCAGTGATTAAGACCCATTCAAATGGTATTCGTGTACAGTTCAGAGCAAGTTTGAAGCAAAGGGGAGAGAATTTATTAGGAACGTACCAATTTCACCTCCAACGGAACACTACGCAGAGCAGGTGTCTGGTTTTCGATTTTATCGTTGCGATTCGATTTACTAAACTCATCAGTTTTCGTTTAAAAACTGTTATTAGCACTGTAGCAAATAGATAAACTGCTCAATTTTAACAGCTAACCGTTTAATTTTTTTAAAAAAAAACCGACGCTGTAGCGATTTTCACTAACAAGTGCACCAGAGTTTTGTTCTCGCGAAATGAAAAGTTCACCAGTTTCCACGATTGCTTCAACGGCTATACGACACCGTTTCGACGTCGCATTCACATCTCAGTCTTAAAACGCAGAATTTTTATAAAAGCTATATAAAAATTTCACAAAAACAACACAAAATAGAAAAAAATTCAATAGAGGCCTCAGCTTCCCTTCGTAGGGAAGAGAGAGAGGCGGGTCCTGTTTAAGGACGACACCGACGGCCCCTCACCACCGTGAAACAGACGCAGCCGCCGCCCGCGGCACAACGCCAGAGAGAAGAAAGAGCTGGAGCGTCCGCAACCTCACCGTCTCTCTGCGAGTGAACTCCACGCACGCTGGAACTGCCGGGGCTGGGCTCGAGTTTAGCACAAGTCCTACCCTCCCGTTCTCTCCGCGTCGCGGTCCCCTTCCTGTATGGACGGGGCCCATATCGCCGGCGGCCCCGCGGAGGCGGGCGGCGGGTCCTCGTCGGTGTCGTCCGCCTCGTCGCACGGCTCGGCGTCGCGACTCTCCCGGACGAGCAAGGGGGTGCACCTGCGCCCGCGGTGGCGGCGGCGCGTCGCCGTTACGGGAGGAGGCGACAATAAGGGCGCCGGGGACGGCGACGGCGCCGTGGAGGATCTCGCGCTGCCTCTTGGGATGTCCTTCGCCGCCGTGCTTGCTCAGGTGCGCTGGTTTTCTTTGGTTCCTTGTTTCTTTGCTCGGCGACCCAAAGATTCAATTTTTACCCTCGGCCCCCTTTTGCTTGCTCTTGAAGTATGTGGGTGCGTGCTAGATTAGGGATTGAAAAGCTGCAATCCTACTATTTGCAGTTAATTTTGTTGTGATTAGGCTAAGCGTCGTGGTGATAGAAAGGGTCATAACAATTTTTCAAGTTTGAAAATATGCCACTGCTGTGTCACTTGCAAGTCGGACCCTGCGAGTAGATGACATGTGGGATAGGATGGCATATTTAAAATTTTGAAAAATTGTAATGGCATCCACCAAATTAATCTTTAATTCTACTAGATTTCATAGTTAGATTTTGGACGAGGGTTACATCTTTGATTACATTGTTTTAATGAACGATACTTTTTGGCACCAAAAAGTTCAAGCCATCCCAACCCAGTGTTCCCAGCGCTGGCTCATTTGGTAAACTGTCAGGAATTTTGTTGGCATGGAATGCTGTATTTGCGATTGGGAAGGAAAGGAGTGTAGTCGTTCTTGTTTGGAATGAAGAGAATGCAAGAATTTTTAAACCGTTCTGTTCCCATAAGAGGTAAAGCTTAGGTATTTGGATGATTCAAATTCTTTCTTGCTCAGTTCACAAAAAAGGTTAACTTTTGTTGATTGTAAAACCATAGGAGGTACTCCCTCCGTTCTTAAATTGATGTTGCCGTTGATTTTTACAATCAACTTTGACCATTTGTTTTATTCAAAAAATTGCTCGAATGTGTAAAATTTTAAGTTGTGATTTAAATAACTTTAATGAGAAATCAAAATATATAAAATTTATCAAAATTTTTTGAATAAGATGAATAGTCAAAGTTGAATTTAAAAGTCAACGACGGCATCAATTAAAGAACGGAGGGAGTAAATCTTAGGTGTTTGGATGATTCAAATTCTTTGTTGTTCAGTTCACAAATCCTCCTTTGCTTGTCCTTTGAACATTTTGAAGCTGGATATGCAATGGTTGTGATGGATAATCATTCATGATTCCTTTTTGGTTGGGTATAGTGGTTGCCATGGATTTTGTTTCCCCCGTGATTCTTGAATTTTTATAAAAGTGTATGAATCTCTCAAGATCGTAGATGATATGGCATGTTATTTACTACTATTTATCAAGATCAATTAGGAGGTTGTACATTCCACAAATAACTTGTGTTGTTACGAAAATTCAGGAACTAACACTTCCTATTCCAGGTTCTGAATAGATGCAGTGATTCTGGGGCAGTATTACAACCTGATTCCCTCTCAAAGGTACACATGCTGTCTTCAGCCTTCCATTAACAATTACTGTTGAACAACACCGTGAATCTCTAACACAAAGTCTGATGCAGATGTGTATCTCAGCCGTGAAGGAATCATTAGCAAATGTATGACTGGCAATTTTCTTACTCCCCTACTCTCGTTCCACATTGCATTATTTTTTATCTAACATATGTTATGCTGTAGATTTATGGTGATAGATCTGAAAGTTTCATGAGAAACTTCGAGAAGTCATTTGGCAGTACATTGAGGACCCTTCACTTTATCAATAAGACACTTGTCTGTCAGCAAGATATACCTCAGCGTTGTTACAGAGATGTCGATTCTATATCCAAAACTAAATTGAATGGTGCTGATTCATTACGTCAGATACATGATGTCCAGAAGGACATGTCGTTTAATTCCATGGATGGTCAGATTATTCTTCATGCTCA
Source organism: Zoysia pacifica (assembly GCA_001602315.1). NCBI lineage: Eukaryota > Viridiplantae > Streptophyta > Magnoliopsida > Poales > Poaceae > Zoysia > Zoysia pacifica. Next base: position 145,133 of record BCLH01000422.1, read on the forward strand.
GCAGCTGGTTCATCCTCCTCGTGGCAGATCTACTCCTGAAATTAATCAGCAGATTCTTAGTGTATTCAAGAGATCTCTGAACGAACAAACTCGTTCAAATGAGCTCAAGGAACTTGAGATTGGACTTTCTATGAGAAAATTGCAATTGAAGAAGTCTCAGTTAGATCTCAGCTCATACGCACACATGTTAGAAAAGATCAAAATTTCTATGGGATTTGAGAAAGCCTTTTTCAAAAAGGAGAAATTCAAGACCCAAATGGAGGATTCAAGATATGCAGAACTCCTCAGGAAGCTTATAGATATGCATCTTACTGCTGTGGTACTTATGTCTGTCTGTTTTGGATATGGCACATATACTTACTCGTACCAGCGTATTACTGCTGTTACTGCAGCTTGTGCTGCTGCTTCAAGGGTATGTGCACTCACCTTACATACAAACCTAGTAAATACTATTGATAAGAAGCTCACATCCCGTGTCCCCCTTTCTTGCAGGAGTCTAAATCTTGGTGGATGCCAAGTTCGGTGTCAGCCTTCAACTCGGGTTTACTGTTTTTCAGATGCCATTTAGTAGCAACAACAAGGATATCGTTTGGAATCTTAATGCTTCTATTAATCGCTTGGTTGATATTCCAGAGATCTGCAATGACTGGACCAAACATGCCAATAACGTTCAATGTTATGGTACTGGGAGTTCTTTGTGGTTCTGTTGGAAGGTTTTGTGTCGACACACTGGGTGGGGATGGAAATATCTGGCTTATATTTTGGGAGGCACTTTGCTCTATCCATTTACTTGGAAACATATTCCCATCTCTTTTGCATCGCATGCTTTATGGTCCTATTTCTGTGACTCACAAGGCAAAGGCTGTTGGTTTACCATATTGGTCTCGCCGGTACATATTTTTTGTTTTGGTAGCACTTATTCTCCCATGCTTAGCTGGTTTGCTGCCATTTGCATCTCTATCAGACTGGAAGGAGCTTGCAGTTCAATATGCAAAGTCCAGATTCACTGGAAGTGACCTTGAGGATGACTATTGAGAAGCTTGGTATGGTTATTGGCATGCGAGAGGAAACCTCGATTGGTGAGGCTACATGTTTGGACTGGATTTCACTGTAGCGAGGAAGGCTATTTTGTTTGGCTCCTTTGTTATGGCATGGCAGCAAAATCTCCCTTATTACATGGATCAGATTTTAGATCTACTTGTGTGCTGCCAGAGAAATGTTGTGCATTCACCGATGTAACTTTTCTTCATCAGTAAAGCTTGAAATATTATATGATCTACAATTTTGTTGACCCCTTTTGCTGCCCTTTTTTCGCCTTTGCCTGGTGTTGTGCTCATCCAATATGCTGAATCTGAATCCACTTACACTGAAAGCTGTTTAGATAGTTTTCGACATGGATGTATATTCTGTAAATTGTAACATTAACAAAGCTCTATGTATCATGTCTATTATTTATTCGATTATTCATCAGGCCTGTTGTACGTTCAGCAGTGATATACTACACTGAATAGGTCAGTATGTGAGCCATGTGACTTATCCGCTGTTGTGTTGTGTGGATTAGTTCTTTCTGGAGAGAATGACACATTGTGTATCTGTTCTACATGTTACAGATATGTGCTAGAGATATAGATAGATTAGAAATAGTTATTCTGAATAGATTAGAGTTAGTTATTCTATCTTTTTATTGTATTTATTTGTGCCTATTGTACCATCACCTGTACTTTTTTTTATACGAGGTCATTGGCCCTTTGGGAATACTTTGTTTCCACTACGTTTATGCAATATGCTCTAGTCAGAAAGTGCCGTTAAAAATACTGGAATAAATTTATTTTATCTGTGACTGACAGTAGCCTGTGGATGCCCCTGAATTGCCCATACGGCAGTGGCATGTGTAAGTTTGCATTGAAAACACTTCCAGAACACAAATTCGTTAGATTGTCCAGATGCTTGGATTGCTCAGGCATGAGATGTCAAGATGTATCATGCAACAAATCTCATTTTTGCTCAAACTCCTTGTTTGCATGTGCTCATGTTCTTAAATTAATACTAGCTGCTTTGTTGCTCTAGAGATAATATTATTCGGCATCATTGTTAATTTCAAGGAAAAATTAAACGATAAGCGTTAGGTGAGCGGTGATGCTCCGTTTAGTGTTTGGTTGAGCTGTGAGCTGTGAAAAAGCTGCTGTGAGTTGTGTAAAATTATCTGTAGAATATGAGCTGTGAGAAAGCTAAAATTCGTTTGGATCAAAATAGTTGTAAGATTGCGAAATTGTAAGATAATATATGTATATATATAATAATAATTATAATTTTATAATTATAATATATAATATATAATTATAACTATAGTAATATATAATTATAATTACAATTATGTAATATAAAATTATATATAATTATAATATAAATATAATTATATTGTATAATTATAATTATGTAATATAATTATAATTATATACTTATAATATATATAAATCGATGCTCATAGCCGGTAAAAGCAAGTAAAAAGCTGCTTTATCAAAACAACTTATATAAAAGTTTATCTTTTTAGTTGAGCTTTTGACTTTTGCAAAAGTCAAAAACCAAAAGCAGCTCAAACAAACAAACCTTAAGCATTGCTCTTAATCTTATCTAGGCACAAGTAAAATAAAAAAAGAAAGAAAAAAAGACTTCAGTTTTGAGCCTATCCAGCCCGCTTGACAACTCAAAACCTTTCCTCAGCCCACATACTCCTGTCCTCTTCTCCTGATGTGGCATTTGCGCTAGCCACCACTCACCATCACGAGCCAAAACAGAGCAGCAATAGCCGCCGTCACCAAGCAGCTGCCGCCTGCCCCTCCCTCCTCCCCCTTCCTCTTGGATCTGACTCCAATAGAAGCAGAGCACCGCCCCCACAGGAGCTATGGATGACCTTCCCCTCCCCTTACCTCCTTCGATCAGATCTGAGGGCGCAGCAGTTGCAGTTGGCCTGAGCAACGGTCTGGGTGACGCTTATATAGTGCTTAGACCCCGAGGCGGAGCGGAACTCTCCCGCTCAGCGCTTTAGCGCGTTTAATCGGGCGCCTAATAGCGTTTTTTTTATTTAATTTTTTTTAAAAAAAAGATAAGTCGAACATTGATTTAAAGACTCAATTTTACGTTTGTTTGATTTGAAGACGAAGCCAAAACATAAATAGTATTAATTCGATGGATGTCATTAAATTTTTTAAAATTTAAAATATATTATTTTATTTCACATATCATATATTTACAGTGAAATATGACAATAGTATATTTTCAAACTTAAAAAATAGAATGGACATGAATGCAGCTAGCCCAAACAAATACTAGCATGGCCACAGGAGTGTGTGCCTCGGCGTGCCAGCCCGGGCGCTTCTCAGCCATAAGCTCATGCCGGTGGCCGTCGCTCCGTCCCTCGCCGTCCTCCAATCTCAGCGACCCTCCCGAGAGCCCCGCCGTGCACGCGCCCGCGTGCCACGGGATGTCATCTCCTGGACGTCCTCCATCGCGCGCGCGGCGCGGCAGGGCGACCTGAGCGCTGCGGCGGCGGCGCTCTCCACCATGCTCTCCTCCCCCTCTGCGCCCGCGCCCAATGACGTCACGCTCCTCACCGTCCTTTCCGCCTGCGCGGACTCCCCGTCCTCCCCTTTAGCTCGCCCCTTGGCACTCCCCCTCCACGCTTTCGCGGTCAAGCTCTTCCCGTCCCACCTCCGCCTCTCCACATGCCTCGCACGCTTCTACCTCGCCTCCCGCCTTCCGCACCACGCCCTCCAGCTGTTCGGCACGATGCCCGTCCGGTCTGTCGTCACATACAACACCATGATGTCGGGGCTCATGCGGAACGGCCTCGTTGCCGAGGCGTTCGAGGTGTTCGAAGGAATGCCCGGCCCGGATAAGGTCACATGTACGGCGCTCATCGACGGGTGCGTCGAGAACGGGCGCCCCGACGAGGCAATCGACTGCTTCCGCGGCATGTTGCTGGACGGCGTGGAACCGGACTACATCACGTTGGTAGCTGTCATCTCTGCCTGCGCCGAGGTCGGCGCGCTCGGTCTTGGGATGTGGGTGCACCGGTTTATTGTCATGCAGGGCCTGGAGCGCAAGGTCCGCGTCGCCAACTCTCTGATCGACATGTATGCGCGGTGTGGGCAGGTGGAGTTCGCGGCGCAGGTGTTCCGCTCCATGAGGAAGCGGACAGTGGTGTCCTGGAACTCGATGATCGTCGGGTTCGCGGCCAACGGACGGTGCACGGAAGCCATCGAGCACTTCGAGGCGATGCGGAGGGAGGGGTTCAAACCGAACGCGGTGACGCTCACCGGCGTGCTCACGGCCTGCAGCCACGCCGGCCTCACCGAGCAGGGGCTGAGGTACTACGACCTCGTGACGTCAGAGTACGGCGTCACCGCGAGGATGGAGCTCTACGGTTGCGTGGTCGACTTGCTCGGCCGGGCCGGGCGCCTCGACGAGGCTATGCGCGTGGTGGAGACCATGCCAATGCGGCCAAACGAGGTAGTGCTGGGAGCCCTCCTCGCCGGGTGCCGGACGCGAGGGGACGTCGACATGGCCGAGCGGCTGATGCAGCAGCTCCTCGAGCTGGACCCCGGTGACGACGCCAACTATGTCCTGCTGTCCAACATCTACGCAACAGTCGGGAAGTGGGACGGAGCGGGGAAGGTCCGGAGCTTGATGAAAGCGAGCGGGGTGAAGAAACGGCCGGGTTACAGTGCTGTGGAGATAGACGGCGATGTGCACGAGTTCGTGTCCGGCGATCGGTCACATCCACAAGCCGAGAAGATTGGCCAGATGCTTGGTTTGCTCAGGCATGATATGGCAAGATATGACTGAGTACAGAGGCAGCTGCTTGAATGTGAATTGAGTTAAGACGCAGAGTAATGCTTTTGCCGGCAGCATCACAAGGTTTATTATTTTTACTGAAGGAGTCTCGTTGGTATAAAGATGATTATTTGTCCACAAGAATATATGGCAATTTTAGTGATCAGAAATGTGTTTTGAAGGAGTACTAGCTATTAAACCATTGTGAATTATCATAATCATGTAGAGTTGCAGTAAAGGTAATTCAGTATATTTCATCAGCTCCATCAATGTAATCAGTTCATCAGACATGGACACTCTTGAATTTAAAAATCAAGCTCCAACGTCTAGCTACCAAATGTGCATGTTAGGGTGGGAAAAATAGTGTACTGTACATGAAAGTTGGAGACAAGGCCATAAACAGGACAGACGACGAACAGATATTTGAGCAGTGAACCCCTTCATTGTGTTGCCTGTATCCATATCTTCGACTCAAAATTTTGACATTACAGGATGACCCGCTGGCTAAAATGTCAAACAGTAAAGTTATAACGATATACATTCATGTAAGGAACCGCCCTCGTGTGCAGTTAGTCTGATATGTAAGCAAGGTTTAGCTTATCCCCATTTATAGTTTCTTCAAGCACAATTGTGTACTGGATTTACTGGGGAATCGCAAACACCAGACAAGCTCCAAACAAGAGAATCGACATCTTATCAGTCATTTTCAGTGTCCGGACGTGCCTAGCAGACTGAAACGAATTTCGGATCTCCCACAAACTATGTACTGCAGGATGCAAATGAAATAGTGAGCAATGAAGGCTTTCGGACTGTAGGATCATTCTCTGTTTTCAGGCTAAGGGATAATCCTTTAGTATCAGCATCAGTTTCTATACGTAAACCTACAAAATGGAAAATGCAAAGAACAAATCATTAATACTAGAAATTCAGCTATTTGATGAGTACAAGTGGAGCTGGTCCAAGTAGCCTGATTATAAACCCAACATTTTCAAAAGAAGGGTGGATGACTTACAATTGAATTTGTTAGCAGCAAGGGGAAAAAGATCAGTTGCCTAATGTTGCAGTGGTCTCTGCACAAAAGGGTGCTCCAGCAATTGAGCAGCAGATGGCCGGTCATCTGGATTTTTTTGGACACAACTCTTTATGAAATCACGTGCATCTTCTGATAGTGTATTTGGAATTTCTGGTGGTATTCCCCTTCCAATTTTAAGCAAAGCATGTGTCTACAAATCATAAGAAAAATACTGCATCATACAGAGTCATAGTATACACAATTACACACCCTCTATCAAGGCAAGAGTAGATGATAAAATATTTTTTGTGTGAAAGGTGAGAATAAATATGTAAACACTTATGCATTTCTGATTTTGCTCATAAAAAAAAATGAGATTCAATGTAAACAGTAGTGCTCTTTTTTATGTCCAGTCATAGATGAACAGTACAAAGCCAAGGCTCTTGAAAGGTAGCCATGGATTTCAGATATTCTGCTCTTTTCAGTGTCTAAAGCTTTAAATTCTATTGTATTTACAAGCTACAGAATTACTGGTGTTGTTCCAGAAATCTAAGGTAGTACACAACACTCACCCATTCCATATCAGGGTACGGAACTTTGCCAGTCAGCATCTCCAAAACCGTGCAACCTAGACTCCATATATCTGCTGGAGGTCCATGAGGCTTAGCCTTAGCTACCTGAATGAGAATATGTTATCAGAAATACCCACAGTATGTTATGCATATGGTTACAGCTTGCTAGATACAAATGACATTGTATATAACAGATTGAAGTCTCATAATATTTTTTTCTGATAATGATTATCTAAATTGTATTCAGATATAGCGTAACTACCACTCGTTTGATTTCTGAAAGCCTAAGTCATGAAGAGTCAGACTTGCAACAGTTACCCTTGCCAACTATATCCTCAAAAATAAAAAGACTAGTTGTGGGTGAACTCCAATGATAGTTGGAAATGATCTACAATCGAACAACAGAGATGTATAATCTGGATTGTTTGAACGATAAGATTACATTTCATATAGTTAACAAGCAAAAAAATGACTGAAGTGCATAAAACATGTAAAATATTGTTGAATATTTAACCCTTATGGAATGTATCAGACGTAAAATAGTGCTGTATATTTTATCCTTATGTCGATAAAGCACGGCAACACTACTAACCTCAGGGGCCATCCAGTAGATAGTTCCCTTGCTAGACTTTGCCTGGCTCAAAATTGACATCTTGAACACGCAGGGAAGAAATAGTCAATAAAACATATGGGGAATACATGATTCTTACGGTGTTTAGAGTGACAGAGTGAATACCTCTTTTGCAAGTCCAAAATCAGCCAATTTAACCAGTCCACTTGCATCAACTAGGATATTGGCACATTTGATATCTCTGATAACATAGGAGACGGGCATGCTCAATAAACACAAGAAAATCAAATTCTAAAATGAAAAAAAAAAACTAAGTTGGCACTCGAATTTACCTATGCAGAACATTTCGTTGATGTAGATAGTGCAAACCATTCAGGATCTGCCTCGTGTATGCTGAGACTTGAGAATCTTGTAAATGGTATTTCTGATATAAAGCTGCCAAAGATCCTTGAGTAACAAGTTCAAGAAAAATATATAGCTTCCCATCGCCCTAAGACATTCGTTAACCAAATGTAACATTAAAAAAAAAGGTTCAAGCTGGAGAGCTGCCAATATCCTAAGAAATAGGAGTAGCATGCAACATAAACAGGGAGAAAAGTACCTTATCTGTTCCAAAGTACTGAACTATATTTTCATGCTCCAAACGACTCAAGAGAGATATCTCCTACAATGACGAAATAAAATCATTGACTGTTATCAGTGGAAGTAGAGATAAATAGATGGTTACACAACAATAATGTTTGAAGCAACGTAGCCACCATAACTCTAAAGGATGCACAAGCCAGAACTCACATGCTCAAGTTGTACAATGCGCTGTTTTCCATTGAGTCCCTGATCAAATAATGATACCTCCTTGACAGCAAAGAAAAATCCATCGCTGTAATAAGAAATGTCAAAAATCAGCCAGTGAAACATTGCACTGAAGGACATGAGGACATGTCTATATTCAATGACTACGCTTACATTTACAGTGGTTAGAGTTTTACAATAACATGTTCAGATAAGTTGTATAGTATAAGAAGGATGAAGTATGGTGTGCAAACTAGTCAGATCAGAGTTTGGTGGTGAAATTTATATTTATCGTGTATATGTATAACATCCACCCCTTTTGTAATTAATGTTCAGAGTTTTAGAAAGACCCTGTAAAAATGAAAATTGCCTACTTAGAGCAACTCCAATAGTGATCTAAAATTTGAGTACCTAAACTTACTTTTAGATAGTAGCTAAACAAATATAGGTAGTCAAAAAAGTTTCTAACTCCAACAGGTACTAATATTCACATAGGCAAAATATTAAATATGCCACACCGCTATATTCAAATAGGTAAAAATTAATCATGCGAGGAAGGTTTTTAAAGGATAGGTTGACCTAAACAATTGCTAAATGTGGGCACCGGGTTTGGTGGAGATGGGGATAGGTAAATTTAGGTAGTTGGTATAGATACCTGTTGGATTGCTACTTTTTGCATCTAATACTCAAATTAGTATTTAAGTACTTAGTTTAAGTCACTATTGGAGTTGCTCTTAGCCCCTTTCATAGATACCTTTCAGTTGATACTTGATACTTACCTTGCATATGCACAGTACGAGATAATAGGATGCGCTGGTGAATGCAACTATTTCAAATAGATGGAAATTTAACTATTTCAGTTATAACGTGCGGAGTAATAGGCAAACCGAACTTACTCGCTGATGGCTTCGTACACTGACCCAAACGATCCGCTCCCCAAATGCTGTCCCTTGATCCATGATGTGATGGTTCTCTTAAACCGCCTTTGTGGTGACGGCGAGAAATAGTACTCAACATTGCGAGAAGTGGACTCTGCAGCGACCTGGACCACACCGCCGGTACTCTCCCTCGCCGTCTCCACGATCACCGCTTTTGTCCTCTCCACTCGCGACCGATCCACCTTGGTCGCAACGCTCTTCTCCTTTTCTTCGTTTGCAGTCTCGTCCTTCACCTTGGAGGCGGCTACCTCTCGTCTGGAAGCTTCCACCGTGTCCAATTCGACCGCTCTGCTGCTCGATCTAGTTCTAACGCTTCTGTAATATGGCGCAGGAACCTCAATAACTGCAGGTGGGAGTTGTATCGGCTCAGTGGCCAACACAGATGCCTCCCCCACATCGGTTTCCTCAAGCCTAGTTGCGACCATGACGTCACGACCCGAGGCACCTGGAAGCTCCTGTGGCGCCGTCCCCGCTGCGCCCGCACCCAGCTCCAGCGAGTGGCCGCGGCGGCGGGAGGAGCTGGGGATATGCGCCATCGCGGCGGCGTAGACGGCCGGGGGGATGGTGAAGTCCTCGGGGCCGGAGAGGCCGAGCTTGCGGAAGAGGTCCGCGACCTCCGCGGCGCCGCGCCCGCCGCGGATGCGGAAGCTGGTCTGCGACGCGAACTCGGCGCGGAGCTCGGCTGCGGCGGTGGCGTCGCCGAGACCTTCCTCCTCATCGGCGGGGTAGGAGTGCCTCATGGCGTTGATGCGCGCGAGCTGCGGCCTCTGCCGCGGGCGAGCCCGCTGCGGCGCCGCCATGGCTTGGCTTGGCTGGCGGCGGCGCGCTTGCTTGCCTGCTTGCGTGGCGTGGGGAGCAGGGCGGAGGGAGGAACGCGTCGGCGCGTGTGAGCCGGGTTTGACGAGGGAGGGAGGGAGGAGGGGTTCTAGTGCGGGCTGAGGAGCCGCGCGCTTTGACCCGGCGCGTGGTGTGGTGGCCGAGGTCGTTGCGCCGGGGAAGGCAGGGCGATTAGGGGCCGCAGGGGACGGGAGGGGAAAGGGAAAGAAGGCTGGATGGCGGCCTGCGCGCTTGTTTTGTTTTGTACTCCTACGGTCCTACCGGTGTTGTCGCGACAGGAACACGGCGCAAGCGGGCGACCTGGCTGGCTGGCGCCGTGGCGGGCAGACGCGCGGTCGCGGGCACCGCGTTGACATGGCCCATGGGCAGTTGTTGGCCACCAGCCCAGCCCACGGGGTCTTGGAGCTGCGCGCATCGGTGACGCGACTGACAAAAAAAATTCGGGTGTTGCTCAGTGGTCTCTCCCCCAGGTCTTGGTCAAAGATGGACGGGTATCCGGCGAGCTGAACAATAATAGTCAATGATGGATGTCGTGTCACGCGTTCATATAATAACAGTAACAAAAACATTTTAACTCTTTCATAATCCAGCGACCTCAATTGGAGTAAGTCTGAACAATAACAAAACCATTTTATCTCATTCATAAATTCAGCACTTTTAATTGTAACTAGAAAATCTACGTCGCAAATGTCGCGCTTTTCGTATATGTTTTTGTTATGTATCTTTAGTTGAAACAGTATATTTTAAATTTATTATTTAACAAATAAAATTATAGTTGCATTGACATAGATGACAAAGTTTCATAAACATATACTACGGTCTAAAAAAAAAGTTGTCGATATAGTCTTCAAATCATAAGTGTGACCTTTGTTATCTATAAGATATTTAATAAAAAGTAGCATCGGTACACTTTTAAAAAAGTATTTTTAAAACAAATTATTTCTAATTTTATAACTTGATAAATTTAAAATTATTTCTAATTTATATTGACAATGTTTAATTAAAATATTGCTTTCAAAGCTAATTTTTTTGACCAAAGTTGTAAGCTGGAAAAAGATTAATCAAAGAGTATTTTTAGGAGATAAAACAATTTAAGTTATCTAAATATACATTTATATATAAAAGTTTTTAATTATATTATATACTTGCAAGGCATAGAAGTAGAATAAATTATAAAAACTTCTTTTACTACATCTTTTAAATAGTTCTATTTAATCTATAGTAAAAGTAAATTTGATTTAGTAAAACAGCTACAGTTAATTTTTTATATTTATGCCATTGTCCATGTGTATTACCACATACTCTCTCCATTTTTAAATTATTGTTTTACTGTTGATTTTTAATATCATCTTTTGACTATTTAACTTATCTAAAAATTTAATTTAAATATGTAAAATTTTAAGTTGTGATTTAAA
>BCLH01000422.1:157748-172734 GCA_001602315.1 Zoysia pacifica
GTCCATCTCTTGCCCTGCCGCAGCGGCATGCATGGCGAGCAGCAGTCACCATTGATGGTTGGCTCTGCCTGGCGCCCAGGGCGTCCTGCCCGTGGCACATGATCCCTCAGCTGTCTCCGGTTTCGTCCTCGAGCTCCAGTAACCGTGCAGTTGTTGTCGTCGCAGAAATTGACACTTCGGTGAGCAGTCAGCTTTCGTACTACTAGTAGCTTGCAATATGTAGAAATACTCTGGTCAATTTGAAAGACGACCGGAGCTTCATATAGTAGTCGATCTTGCACTGCATACCAGCGTTGGCCGCGAGGCCCGCGACGACGGAGAAATTCCCGTCCAGTCCCAGCACGTAGCCGCACTCCCGCAGAGCAGTCGCGTGTGGGTGTTTGACTCGGAGTGAGCGCCAGTAGGCCGCAGTGGCTCTCAGGTGTCCGTTCGAGAATTCGCTAGCAGCTCACGCACCAGTACCACACGCCAACCAGACCAGGCGCCGAGCTAGCTGGTCTACTCCTAGCCCCCACCGGACTCACACAACGGGCGCCCGTCGCGTTGTCGCGCCCGGCGCCTCGAAACGCGGACGCCATGGGGGGCCCCGATCCCTCCGGCCTCGCCGACACTGCCAGAAACTGGGCTGCGCTGTGCATTTCCGTCAGATTCAGACCGCCGGGGACGGGCTCGCCAAAGTCCAAACCAGTCAGGATGCGTGTTCCGCGGGAGAAGACGAAGAAGAAGAGAGGCCCCGCGCTCGCCGCGGCTTTTTCTCGGATCGCCCATGGGTCGCGGCCGTGTGTTCCACTCCACGGGCGAACGGCGGGGAAGGACGACGCGCGTAGGACGCGCCCCGCTCCAGCAAGTCCACGGCGTCGTCGCGTCCGTGCTGATCTGCCGAGCTTTACGCTAGCTGCTGTGCTTGCTCCCGCGTTTTTATTGGTGTTCACCTGCCCGGATGCCAAAATAGTTACGCAAGGCTGCGGTTGTCCTGCTGCTGCTGCTGCACTCCTGCGTCTGCATCGATGTGAGGACTGATGAGCGGGTCTTGCTCGCGTGTGTGGCCTCTTGCAAGAAAGACGAGACCTGTGTGTGCGCGCGGAGAGGAGAGCCTTCGCAGTACAGTGCACCTCCTCTCATGTGGCACGTGCCAGAGGGACGGGGGCCAGACTCTAGAGCAAATCAACAGGTAATGATGGTGTGATCATCGCGAGCTCTGTCGGGCTACGTGGGGGGCCGAAGTCACTGTGCGCACGGCGCACGGCGCCACGGTTGGTCAGTCCTGTGAGGTTGACCGGGGACAACCGGTACACGCAGGGTAGAGTACCAGACGTCTCGACCGTTTGATACAGAGTAGGGGCGTAGTATAGCCTGCGATTTCAGATCGCGCATGTGGAAGGAATACATAAAATTTTGAACTTTTGAATTCTATAGTCCACATGTGTGTGTTTTCACCACGTCCATACTAGGAGTATATACTTTCTTCTAGCGATGCAAGTGCGAGCCCATACAAAATGGCAAAGAAAAGTTACAAAGAGGAAAATGGGCGATTGGTTCTTCACCTCCCGTTTTATCCCCTTGGGTTGCAAGACGTTGAAATTTTGGTAACGAACTGCAACTCCTTTTCCTCCACGAGCCAGCTCGCTTACCTTCAGTCACTCGGATTCTTCGCTAGCTCGTGTCAACAATGGTCTCACTCCCGCGCGCAATTCAGTCTCCTGGGATTTAGATGAAAACGTTTGGAAGTTTGAGCTACTAGTCTATTCTACACTAGCACGACTGTATACAACACCTTAATTAGTTTTCAGGCCCTCTTTAGAACAAATGAATTTTTTTCTGTTTCTACGATTTTTCTATAAAATTGAATTGATTCTTCTGAAATTGCAAAAGGGGCCTCAACCTTCCAGTAAAATGTATGAACAGTGCAAGCACGGAACAGGACTCCCTTATATTTGGAGCTGTAATTCTGGGGCCTCTCTTGTTACTGCTTTTCGCAGACGCCCTTCGCCTTCATTGCACTGCTGAAGGCCTGAAACCTGAAGGCGTAGTAAAAACACAAGCGACAGAACATTCTGGAATGTAGCACTTCAATGCCGCTATTTCAACGAGAATGATCAGGATCATGAACAATAAGGAGCTCACATTAGTCATTCTTGTAGTAATTTGCACTGGCATTTTTTATCCAGTGGTATGACTAGCACTATTGTATGAAATAGTTTAGCAAAACTTCAGAGTACCTCTAGACTATCAAGTGGAGTAGTACTCATATATCCATGGAAGACCAGTCATACATTTTGAGGCTTCAGTTATGACGACCAGCGGAGCCGGGGCAATTTTTCTTCACAAGCACATCAAAGACATTCCGCACAGCCATTTATTCACAGATACTAGAAGTGGAGGGGTGCACTTCACGATGCATTTTTTGTGGGAATTCAAAGCACACTACTACTCCTACGAGAGCCCGGAAAGCGAGAGGTGCGCTGCAAAGATCACCCAGCGCTCTGGAGCCCTTGATCGAGCAATGTCTCCTTAAATTGTTATCACTGCCCTCTAGTCCTCACACCATATCAGCAGCTCTCTCTCATCCCTTCATCCCTTGCAAGCTCCTCCTCTTCAAAAAGCCCTCCTCGTCCATCTTCCTCCTCTCTCTAGTCCCTAGTCCGTACCGCTTTCTATATATTCTCTCCAACACATCAATCTCGCACTAGACAGTTTGCTCGTTGGTCATGGGGGCTTGTGGGGAACGTTGGCTGGCTCGATGCATCCGCGAGCGTCGGAGGCGTCGGACCAGGCTTCATTCCTCGCAAGCCCGTGGATCCATGGCGTGGCGTCTCGGTGCGTCTTGCTAGCCACTCCAGCTCTCAAGTGCGGTCGTGGATGTAGATGTAGCGCGCAAAGCAAGCTTGTTGATTCCATGTCCATGCGTGCTTGGATTAGGTTAAGGGGGTTGTTGTCTGGCTCGGTGTCTCCGGTCGGGACAATGGATCGATTTAGATCTACTATCTCCTTGCCTCGGCTGGAGTGTTGTCGAAGGGACTTTGGACCAGGCTTCAATCCCTTTAACCGTAAAGCATTCGTTCGTCTAGATCTCAGCAACTTAGGCAGCCCAAGACTCTTTCGGTAATCGATAAGCAGTTAACCACCGATATAGTTATTTGTTTCATTGTTTTACGGCAGTAAATTCTTTGTTTCTGAATTCCACATTGTTCAGATGTTGAGCAGCTGCAGCTGCCTATTTTCTTTCAGTGCTGGCCATTTTCTGCAGCATATGCATACTCCAACAATTTCGCAGGAGTAAGTTAGTACTACTACAGTAACAGTACTATATGCACATGTGACAGTGACATGTTTACCATCGTTTCCTTTGGTAGTTCTTCGATCGGTGAAAGTGCCGAACCAGACGATAGAAGATCTAAAACTAGGTTGGCAGTTTAGCGTAAGCTGAATGCTGCATGATGGCCGTGCAATCATTTGAAAGCGGCTAGGTAAGTTAATGATTCGTGCATAATTTCGCGGCCGGGCGGGCAAGGGCATCGCGTCCGCCGCCGTGTGCGCGGCGGCGTTGCCTCTTTCTTCCATGTCATTTTCCAACAACAGTGCAGATGCGGTACTGATCATCCAGGACAGGTCGCCCTTGAGCTTGACTGGAGAGAAAGGTGGGTTGCCCTGGCTTTCCCATGAATGCAAGCATGCGGTAACTTCTTCAGTTCGGAGAGATCTCAGAGCATCTGGATCCTCGCCTCCGGAACCGGTGCGGTGATCTCTGTGCTCAGCGGGACATTCGTCATGCCAAAGCCCAAAGAGATTGACAAGGATGCTGTTGTGATTTAGAAAGAAGCTCCATGGCAGCTCGAGATTCATCATGCTCATTTTTTCTCTTGTTTTCTTTCCCGTGGAGGAAAATGCAGATGTACCTGAGCAAAAGTTAATTTTGTTTGTATCGCTAGCTTTACGTCCATTATCTTGCAGTCCTTGTTTCTATGATGTGCGGGTTCTCATGTCCCAGGAGAAGCGTAGAGCGATATACTCTCCATAGTGGTAGTGGTAGTAGAGAGGCTGTATTGCTGGTACAGTATGGGACAGGTTAACAGAAACCTTATAAGAATTTTATAGAAATTAATTCAATTGCACAGAAAAAACATAAAAAACGAAAAAAAATCTCGCATTTCAAAAGAGGTCTTAGTTTCAACTCTAGTGATTGGTAGTTTTCTCCTCCTCCTTCCCACAGTTGTATGCTCCGTATGTAAGGAGGGGGGGCTGATGATGTGCTAGATGCATTCGTTTCAGTTTGTCTAGCAAAGGTAGGAGCCTGGCTGCACTATGGACGAGCGCGGGTAATCACGAGCGATGCATCCAAATACCCACGTAGCGTCAGGCACAGTGACCTTCCCGGCCGCATCGCTCCCATCCCATCGACGGGCTCCGACGACGCCACGACGGGATACTCTTGCGCTCGCCTACGACATCCGCGCCGGTGCCGCCCATCCGCGGCGCCTGTCCCCCCAGACCCACAGGCCGTGTTGCCGCAGCAGTGGGGTAATTGGACGTTGCGCCGGCGAAAGGAAACCCTCATGCATCCCGCCAGGCTTCCAGCTTGTTTTCTCACGTCTAGTCTTTTCGCCCGCAGCGGAGCATCTGGTTCCTGCAGTGCAGTACGTACTCGCTCCCCAGTGGAGCAGGCAGAGATCAAAATGGACAGTGTTTTCTTTGGTCCCTCGTCGTCCCTGGGCCGCTCGTTGGGCAGTGGGCTCGCCCTACAACCTGGCCGTGCCGCCATCTTCCCTAGGCCTATTTCGACGGTATGTCTGCGCGTGTGGGCTCACATTTAGGTTCCTTAGCAAGGCCCACCTGTAGTTTCTCGGTGGCCCAACTTTAGCTGGCTGAGAGCCGGGGACTATGCCATGGAATATCGGCCCAGGTTGTTTTTTTCTTTTTCTTTTTCAGCAGAGGCCGGCCTGCCGCCGATTGGGGTCGTCTGAATTGGCTTGTCCAATTCAGACAAGCTACAGTGGTGGGAATTTGGACCTATTTTTAATGGTTCGATTGCAAATCAATTCGAAGCAGATTTTGTGCTACAGTAACAATTAATAGCGATTAGAACAGTAAATACTTCATCCGGTTTTAGATTATTGATACCGTTGATTTCTAACTTCAACTTTGACTATTTGTTTTATTAAAAAAATTCTTTAATATGTAAAACTATTAGTTGTGATTTAAATTCGACTAATGATAAATCAAATAATAACAAAATTTTACATATTTGAACAAATTTTTTGAATAAGACGAATAATCAAAATTGATATCCGAGGACCTTTTCAACATACGGATTTTCCTTGCTATTAAAACCGAAGAGAGGATACTAAAGTAAAGTAAAAGTGAAAATAAATGTTGCCACATTATCAATTCAGATTACTGTTGCTTCCTCTCATTGTAGCAGTTTAGTTTCACAAATTCAGAGGACCCGGACTCACCGGCAGCGCTCAGCTCAGCTGCGCTGCCCGCCAGTGCCGAACCGGCGGTTTCGGGCCACTACCTCACCCTGCTCGACGACCGTTGTCGTGGTTCCGCCCTATTTTCAAAACCGAAACGAAGCCTGCTGCCACCTTATCGATGCTCTACGTACACTGACTGACATGTGGGATGAGTATTGCGGGTCCCGTCTGGTATTGGCGAGAACTTGGAAGGTTGCCTTCCGGTGTGGAAAAGACATGCGACTCTGCTACCTTTCCCTCTTCCCCTAGCATGGCACAGATTCCCAGCGCTGCAAAAAGCAAACAACATCCTCCTCCCGCCATTACTCGCTCGGACACCGACGCATGCATCCCACTGTCTCCCTGACACTCGGGCCCCTACGACTCGGTCGAACCAGATCACACGCCATTGGAGTGCTCCTACGCACCGCCACTCCGACTCTGCCTCGCCGCAGAGAGAGTCACGCGCTGCACAGTTCAAGCTCCCACTCGCGAGCCGCGGCTCCCCAAGCACCCGCCGCGGTTCCCAATCCCATCCGTCTCGGGAATGGCGGGAAGACTGCGTGCGTTCGCGTTGGCGGCGGCCGTGACTTTCGCGGCGTTGCTGCCATCGGCACCGCGCGGCGCGGATGCGAAGACGACGATCGAGCCGTGCTCGGGGTCGGACTCCTGCTCGGCGCTGCTGGGCTACACGCTCTACGCCGACATGAAGGTGTCCGAGGTAGCCGCGCTCTTCGGCGCCGACCCGGCGGCTCTGATGGCGGCCAATGCGTTCGACTTCGCGGCGCCCGGCGCGGCGCACCGCATCCTGCCCGTGGGCCTCTTCGTGCGGGTGCCCACCCGCTGCTCCTGCGTCGACGGCGTCCGCAAGTCGGTCTCCGTCCGCTACGCCGCGCGCCCGGCAGACACGCTCGCCACCGTCGCCGACGTCGTATTCGCGGGACTCGCGTCCGCCGACCAGATCCGCAACGAGAATGGCCTTGCTTCCACGGACCCCGACGCGCCGCTCGACGCGGGACAGAAACTCGTTGTGCCGCTGCCCTGCGTCTGCTTCAATTCCTCCGACAACAACCTCCCCACCCTGTACCTTTCCTACGTCGTGCAGGTTGGGGACACCGTTCCCGCCATCGCTGCGAGCTACGAGACCACAGTCACGGACCTCATGAATGTGAACGCCATGGGGAGCCCCATTGCCGCGCCGGGCGACATTCTCGCGATCCCATTGCCAGGTAACTAGTCGCTGAAGAATTCATGAGTATTGCAATGTGCTACGTGCAAATAGATCGTCTTATTGGCTCAGTTCTTCTGATCTGCGGAAACAGTATGTACTTGATGTTAAAATGCAATGCAGTATGAAGTCAGCTGAATGTTAAAATATCATGTAGCTCATAAAATACTCCATTTTTAAAAGAGTGAATTGCAGAAAACACTACTTTTTGGAGCCATATTGTCATATTACACTAGGTTCTAGCACTTGTTACACATTGCACCAAGTTTTAGCCTAAAAAATTTCACTTTGCACCACTTTTTATCATTTAACATTTTTAGTATCGTTTGTTTGGTAATTTCAATTACTCCATCTGTTATTAAATTGATGTCGCAATTGACTTCTACAGTCAACTTTGACCATTCGTCTTATTCAAAAAATTGGTTCGAATATGTAAACTTTTAATTTGTGATTCAAATAACTCTAATGATAAATCAAATTATATTAAAATATATAAAATTTATCAAATTTTTTTAATAGACAAATAGTCAAAGTTGAATTTAAAAGTTAATAATGACATCAATTAAAGAAAAGAGTATTCCGTAAGTTCAGTAAGCTGCAGAACTGGTTCAGTAATTTTCGGTTATTATAAGTAGTAAGTTCTAGAACTGATTCAATAATTTCAAGATGTTCTAAGTAGTAACTTTTAAAACTGGTTCAGTAATTTCTATTCATCCAATAATTTCAGATTCAGTAATTTCAATTGTTTGATAAGCTGCAAAATTGTTTCAATAATTTTTAGTAGTTCACTAATTTCAATAAGTTTAAGTAACTTTTAGAATTGGTTCAATAATTTTTAGTCATTCAATAATTTTAGTAAGTTCAATAACTTTTAGAATTGGTTCAATATTTTCATCGTTAAGTAATTTTAGTAAGTTGTGGAACTGGTTCAGTAATATATAGTCATTCAGTATTAGAAAGTTAAGTAATTTACAGAGCTTATTCAGTATTTTCAGTCATTCATTATTTCTAACAAGTAAAACTTCATCACTAATTACCAACGATGCTAAAAAGTGGTGCAAAGTGAAAACTTTTATATTAAAACCTGATGCAATGTGACAGAAGTGGTAGAACCTAATGTAACGTGACAATATGGTTCCAAAAGGTGGTGTTTTGTGCAATTCACTCTTTTTAAAACCAATAAGCGTAAGACCATATTACTCTGAATATTGGCGTGCTCAGTTCTTCCTAGTTACTAGGAGTACCATTCAGTCCTTGGAATGGCTTTGGAATCCTTTGCCCATTTTTTTCCCCGAAACGCTATTGTGATGATGATGATCGCATTGAATGATGCTGATAGTGGTTGTTTATTTCTGTGTTCAGCATGTGCATCTACGTTTCCGAAATCTTCTGCAGATCATGGACTGATTGTAGCAAATGGGACATATGCGCTTACTGCTGGCAACTGTGTGCAGTGCAGTTGCGGACCAAGCAACCTCAAGTAAATATTAGCCAACTCTTTCAGTTTTTTCCCTTGTACTTAATATTACCGCTGGAATTAATTATTTGATCATATCCTTATTTCCGGTTCTGTCACAGTTTATATTGCACGTCAGCTTCATTATCAGGTTCATGCCCAAACATGCAGTGTCCTAACAGCAACGTGATGCTTGGCAATATGAGCAACCATCCCACAAGTGCAGGCTGCAATGTTTCTTCTTGCAGCTACAGAGGTTTTGTCAACGGAACAATTACTGCTTCGTAAGCAAAATGTTGCCCCATTCTTTCCATATTATTCCCACTTACTCGTACCATGACTTACCCTGTATTTTTTTTTTTGTTTGCAGCCTAGACACAGCTCTTCAACCTAAATGCCCAGGTAAGGCTTTGACAGAATATTAAGATCGGATTGTTGAATGTTGAT
Source organism: Zoysia pacifica (assembly GCA_001602315.1). Lineage (NCBI taxonomy): Eukaryota > Viridiplantae > Streptophyta > Magnoliopsida > Poales > Poaceae > Zoysia > Zoysia pacifica. Next base: position 166,333 of record BCLH01000422.1, read on the forward strand.
GATATAGTACCTGGAATGATCTTTAAAACTGGCTGGTATATGTCAGATGATATGCCCTGTTTCTTGTTATTCTGCTTATAAGTATCTGCTACTCCTATCTCATTTGCTTCATTTGGTCAGTAACCAGCACACGATGATAAAATTTCATTATTTCTTCCATACAGGACCTCATCAATTTCCTGCGCTTACTGATCCACCCGCCACCGTAAACCATGATTCAACATATCTTCCTCCATTATCAGCACCAGCACCCGCAGAAGCAGGTGGCGTCATTCCTTCACCAGACTCCTCGGTGCAAGGAGGTTCCTTCACACTTCCAAAAGTTTCTACAGCGAATGGCCCTGCTGGAAGCGTTTCGGAGGCTTCTTCGAAGAAGAGACCACACCAATTCCTACTCTTTTTCATTTTTTGCCTAGTTTGCTCCTGCATGTGAAGAAATTCTCAGCTGCATTCTATAGCAAAGTTGAAGCTTCATGTAAGCAGGCAAGTGAGCCGTTTCATGACGGCAATGCTTTTGAAGCACCAATCTTGCTCGGGGTATCATTGCTTCTTATTTATGACTTTTATCTTTCTAAAATTCCCCAGCTATTGTGCTTAAGCATGATCTCTCAGGAGGAAGGCATCTTTGCTGCTTTTGTAGGAGGAGCAAATTGTGACACTGCTATCATGTGGAAAGAGGATAGCGACAAATATTTTTCTCCGCAGACTGTAGACGATCCAGTAACTGATTTTTATCCTCCTCTGTTGAGACTGGCTAGTGGCTGTTGTTGTCTTTTCTCTGGGTTTAGGAGTGCAGATCCGGGAGTTTCTGTGTCGGTAATAGGTCTGTGGTTCGGAGGTAGTCAATACCTTCGGATCCGGTCATCGGAGTCGAGGAAGATGATCCGGCCATCTGCCCTTTGTTGGTGCGGTCCTCTGCGTTTGGGTAGCGTCGGTCGGTGAAGAGAGCAGTGGCGTTGTAGTCACGGCGACGTCGTCGATCTCTTGATGACGGCGGTCGTCGTGGCGGTGGTGCTTTCCGTCGGCACAGCGCTCTCTCACAGATCGGATTTAGAGATGTCGGTGGGGTGCGGCGGTACGAATGAACTTAAGTCATGAGTTTCGGCCGGTCCCTCACCTCTATTTATTGTGGCGCTGGCGACAGAGGCCCACCAGCCATAATGGGCTGGGTGCCCCCGATCAGGGCGCGATAAGGTCAAGGGCCCATTAAGGCCGTTGGGCCAAAACGAGTGGAGATCAATTCCTAACATTCTCCCTCTTAATCTCACCTTTTACTTTTATCTTTATTACTTTTAACTTCACTCATTTCATTACAGATTAATACATAAAACTGCCTCATCGTCACAGTCAATCGCCGATAGACTTAACAGCTACAATATATTTTTCTGTTCTGAAATAGTTACTATACATTTTAGGCCATCTTTTAGTTCAAGAATCACTGGCTTTCTCTTAAACCCATGCCGGCAACATGTTCTATAAATACTCTGGGTAGTAAGCCTTTAGTAAGCGGATCCGCTAGCATCTTTGTGGTGCTTATATGCTCAAAACTTATGATTTGATCCCGAACTTTATCTTTCACAACATAGTACTTTATGTCAATGTGTTTGGCAGCACCACTTGACTTATTGTTATATACATATGTTACTGCGGGTTCGTTATCGCAATACAATTTAAGTGGTCTATAGATGTCGTCAACCACTTTTAAACCGGGTATGAACTTCTTAAGCCAGTTCACATGCCCCGTAGCCTCGTAACATGCAACAAACTCGACATATATTGTGGACGATGTAGTGACGGTTTGCTTTGAGCTTTTTCACGAAATAGCTCCTCCAGCGAGAGTAAACACATATCCGGATTTAGACTTTCTATTATCTCCCGCATAATCAGAATCTGTATACCCTACTATATGGAGTGAATATGATTTTCTGTACGTCATCATGAGGCCTTTTGTTCCTTGCAAATAACGCAAGACTTTCTTTATCAATTTCCAATGCTCTATTTCAGGATTGCTTTGGAATCTGCCAAATAACCCGGTAACAAATGCTAAGTCAGGGCGTGTACATACTTAAGCATACTGTAAGCTTCCGACAGCTGAAGCATATGGAACCGTTTTCATTTGATTGATCTCATATTGGTTCCTGGAACATTAAAATTCTCCATATCTGTCGTCTTTGACTATAGGTGCAGGTGATGGACTACATTTATGCATACCATATTTTTTTAATACTTTCCCTATGTATGCCTTTTGTGACAGTCTCAATACCCCTTTGTTTCTATCTCGGTGAATTTTGATTCCTAAAACGAATGAAGCTTCACCAAGATCTTTCGTGTCAAAGTTAGAGGACAAAATCTTCTTTGTTTCCAGTAGTAGACTGACATCACTGCTAGCTAATAAGATATCATCTACATACAGGATTAGGAAGATAAACTTCCTATCTTTAAACTTTGAATAAACACAGTTGTCCTCAATATTTTCTTTAAACCCAAATTTCTTTATCGTGCTGTCAAACTTCAAGTACCATTGTCTTGAAGCTTGCTTTAACCCATAAATCGATTTCTTTAGACGGCATCCCAGTTTCTCACTTCCTTCCATAACAAAACCTTTCGGTTGTGACATGTAAACATTTTCCTCCAAATCCTCATTTAAGAATGCTGTCTTTACATCCATCTGATGTAACTCTAAATCATAATGAGCCACTAGTGCTATTATGATTCTGAAGGAATCTTTACATGAGACCGGAGAAAAGGTCTCATTGTAATCAATCTCTTCTCTTTGAGTAAAGCTTTTTGTCACGAGTCGTGCTTTATATCTTTCTACGTTCCCTTGGGAGTCGAGTTTTATCTTGTAAACCCATTTAAAGCCTACTGTTTTGGCTTTTTTAGGAATTACTTCTAAGTCCCAGACTTTATTAGCCTTCATGGACTTCATTTCTTCTTCTATGGCCTCAAGCCATTTCGAAGAGTTTTCACTTCTCATAGCTTCTTCAAATAAGGTGGGATCATCCTCTATTTGAAATTCTTCTGTCTGATAAACTTCATAGTCATCAGAAATAGCTGATCTTCTTATTCTTTGAGACCTTCTCGGGGCCTCTTCATTCTGTACATTTTCTGTTTGAGGCTGTTCTTGCTCCCTCTCATCTGTGGCAATAGGTTCTATTTGATCCTGAGAAACAGGTTCCTCATTCTCGTTCATTGTTGCCACAGGAGGAACAATAACAGGTGCTTGCACTACAGTGTCTCGCACTGTCGGTGCAGTGACAGCAGGTAGTGTAAAGAATAGCTCTTGAATCATCGGAGTGGGCGCATACGTCCGCTTCTCTTCAAGGTCAATCTCTCGAGCTACCATACTTCCCCTCATCATCTCATCCTCTAAGAAGACAGCGTGTCTCGTTTCTACAAACTTTGTATGTCTATCTGGACAATAGAAACGATAACATTTTGACTTTTCTGGGTAACAAATAAAATGGTAACTCTCAGTTTTGGGATCTAGTTTCCCAAGATTTAGGTTAAATACTTTAGCCTCAGCTAGGCTCCCCCACACTCGTAGGTGGTTTAACGAGGGAACTCTACCTGTACACAGTTCGTACAGTGTTTTCGACACCGACTTACTTGGTACTCTGTTGAAAATATGAATGTCAGTTTTTAACGCCTCCATCCACAAGCTCAATGGCAGTGTAGAATAGCTCATTATACTTCGCACCATATCCATCAAGGTACGGTTGCGTCTTTCAGCTACTCTATTTTGCTGAGGTTCGCCCGGTGTAGAATACTGGGTTACTATTCTATTTTTCTGTAGAAACCTTGCAAAAGGTCCAGGGACTTGTCCATACGGGGTATGCCGACCGTAGTACTCCCCCCCACAATCAGATCGGACTATCTTTATTTTTAAATCGTGTTGGTTTTCAACTTCAGCCTTAAATATCTTAAATTTATCCAAGGCTTCATTTCTTTCTTTAATTGGATAAATATATCTATATCAGGAGTAATCATCTGTAAATGTTATGAACGAGTCATAACCATCTATACTTTTCACAGAAAAGGGACCACAAATATTCGTGTGAATAATTTGTAGAACTCCTGTGCTTCTTTTTGCATCTTTCTTAATTTTCTTTACATATTTTCCTTTAATGCAATCTCGACATTGTTCTAAGTCTGAGAACTCTAGTGGAGGAAGAATATTATTCTTAACTAGTCTTTCTATTCTCCCCCTCGAAATATGACCTAAACGACAGTGTCATAATTTCGACGACTCATCTAGAGTTCTTTTTCTTTTTCTATTTTCATTCATAGACGAGGATTCTTTTATTTCGCACGCAACATTATTATTATCGCATACGACATTCACATCATCACGTAATGATAGCAAATAAAGCTCATTTTGTAAGATGGCAAAACCAACACATTCTTTATTAAACTTTATTTCACACTTGCCATTTCCAAAATGACAATCATAACCATCATTATCCAAACATGAAACACTAATCAAATTTCTCTGTAGAGAGGGTACATAAAGAACATCTCTAAGTATAAGAATGAAGCCATTAGCTAGCTCTAATGAAAGATCGCCAACGGCTTCAACTTCAGCTTGGACTCCGTTTGCAACTTTAATGCATCTTTCTCTTCTTTACGTAGTCCTTGTCGAACAGAATCCCAGCAATGAATTAGCAACATGAACAGTTGCTTCAGAGTCAATCCACCAAGTAGATTTCGAATATTACACATATAGGGATTCATTTATAAAGGTAATAATGTTCTCACCTTTCTTTGTCATGATCATCTTTAGATATGAGGGACAGTCCTTTTTGTAGTGTCCCGTCTTCTTGCAGTGAAGACACTGATCTTTGTCCACTGCAAATTTATTCTGTTGAGGCTGATGGACAGGGGTTTTTCCCTTGTTCTTTGAGGAGTAGTTGTTGAAGTGTTTTCTTTTGTTATCCTTCACATAGTTGATAGAGCCACTATGTGAAGCTTTAATTCTATCATCCTCTTGCACACACATTGCTATGCACTTTTCCAAATCCCAAGACTCGGGTTGCATATTATAGTTGACAATAAACGTTTCAAACTCTTTTGGCAAAGAAGTAAAAATCAAATGAATAAAGAGTGCATCCTTGAGACTCAGATCCATTGGTTTGAGCTTCGATGCCATGTTGCTCATTCTCAGTATGTGCTCTCTAATGCCACCGTTACCACCAGAGTACTTTTCATTCATAAGTTGTCTAATGACTTGTGTGGCGTATGTCTTTGAAGAGCCAGTAAACTGCCTCTTTATTCTTTCAATGTACTCGATAACGGTGTCACACTCTGCGATTGAACCTATAATTGCAGGCTCAATCGTGTTCTTTATCACAGCCATACACTTCTTGTTGGCTGTGGTCCATTTCCTATGCTCAAGATCATAAGACATCTTTAAGGGAGTAAAATCCCTCTGTCTTGTCTGCCAAGCAGCATCAGTCTCATTCTCTTTTCTCATTGGCTCCTCAGGCTCAGTGGGACATGCTGTAGTCAGGACCCAGTCCACCTCAGCCAAGATAAACGCTAGGTCTATTTTTTTTCTTCCACTCTTCATAGTCGTCACATTTGAGAGTGGAAATCTCTTTGATACAATCAAATAAAGTGAGAACATAAAAAACAGTAAAATTATATATCTTATTTTCAACGTTGGTCAAAATAGAACACACAATTTTATATTATACATTAAATCTACATCGTCGTTGGGCAGAAATAGAAAAAATATATAAATATCAATTACAAAAAATTATAATATTGTTATTATCAGCGTTGGTCAGAAAATAACAATATCATAATTATCTAAAATTTATTACTATTTTTCCAAAATTAAATTCTCCCGTTGGTTCGAATTTAATAATGAAAATAATTTCTTTAAAGTACGCAGCGGAAAACAAAATTTCTTTAATTTTTAGAAGCATTTACTTTATTTTTCTGTTCTGTTAAAATTGTCCCGTTGGTTCAAATTTTAACAGATTTAATTAGGCAAAAAATTACCTAATTAATCAATTAAAAATGCCTCTGAAAAAGAAATAGAAAAACTTTTTTTTTGGGCCGAAATTGAAATTCGGCCTGGCCCATTGGCCTGTTGCAATTCGGGCAAGCCAACCTGGGCCTGGGCCGAAATTTCACTCTCTCTCTTGGGCCGAATCTGGCCCATTTAGCCATCGCGCGATCTGGACCGTTGGATCGAGATCGGACGGATGCGCTCATTTTTCAGAGGGTATAAAAAGGGTGGAACTCCTTCTAACCCTAACCCTAACTCATTTCTCCTCTTTTCTCTCCACTCTTTTCGCGGTTTCTGTTGGTTCTGCGGCGGCCGCGTTTCTCGCGCTTGTCTCGAGGCGCATGCTGGCAGCCGCCGCTCTTGCTCTCGCGCGCGCGCCCGCCGCC
>BCLH01000423.1:0-13686 GCA_001602315.1 Zoysia pacifica
TTTGATTCCTCCTCCATGGACCGGCCGAGCCTCCTCGCCCTCCGTCTCGCGTCGTTGTCAAACCTCCATTATTTTTCCCGTTTTGATTAATCACCTCAGTGACCTCATGTGCGTCTTTGTTGGCCATAAATACGACCACAAGCATCGGCGCGGCCCGGCACCCGACCTCACGCCACACTTCTCCGCCTCTCGCCGTTCGTCGCAGGTTGCTGCTTCGAGACCCCGATGGTGATGACGATGGGGCAGCTGGGGCGGTTCGTCGACGGCATCAAGTCGAAGCTGCGGGGAGGCGGGCGGAAGTCGTCCGCGGCTGCAACGGGTACGGGGTACGGCAAGGTGGAGAAGACGGACAGCATGCGGGTGGAGATTCGCAGCCGGCAGGCGCGCAAGCGCATCGCCAAGACCCTCGACGCCGCGGACGCCGTCATCGCGGGTGCGCGCGGCTGGAACAAGCGCTTCTTCCTCGCGTTCTAGGCCGGTCGGTCGGTCGGTCGGTAGATGGTCGTTGTCGATCGTCGCGCCGGTCGATCGATCAAAAGAGCTCGATCCCCCATGAAAAGCTTCCGCGATGAATTGGTTTAGCTTAATTACGCCTTGTGTACGCAGTGCAGAAACCGGTTACTTCTGGTGATTGTGTATGACCTGACGAATGAATTGAGCACGCTCTAGCTCTCCGGCTCTCCCTATGGTCAGAATCTGTCAAGTTCAACAGGGATGAACATGTTCTAGCATGTTTTTCATTAACGTCCTCGGCGTGATTGTGTGTAATGGTATTTTCCCCTTCTTTCATCTCAGATTCTGATCACACTACGGCATTTTTCCATCGACCAGTATAAGAGTATCTACACTCTACGTCTATCGCTATCGCTATGTCAGCGTCTGTTATCACTGGACCTCATAGCAGCTAGCATGTCTGTCCGTACAATCACCCACAATCATGCCGTATGAATTGTCAATGAGCGGAGGAGACGGACGGGCGAGAAGAACCGTACCGAATCACATGTCCCATTGCGCGCTGGTCAGAAAGAAAGCCCGAGGGCATCGACTCCGCTGACGACGCGCGCGCCGTGGCGTCGCCGGCCGCGTCGCGTTCTTCTTTGCGGTTCACCCGTCGCCGTCGACTCCGATCCACGCACTCGCGCCACCTTTTCTCTGTTCTCCGCCAGACAATTGTGGGGACGCCATCAGCAGCAGCCCGGAAATAGGCGGGCGGCAACCTAACCCGGCGAACTTCATTCAAATTACCACCGTGCAGATATATTTCAATTGCTCGTAGAAAATTGATCACGGGATTTGACAGAAATTTTGTGACACCGACCGAGCATACCGGATAGGAGTAGTATATATGAACCAGGCGGCGGCGTACGGCCAGCGAGTAAACAACTCGTGCTTCCAGAGATGCTTCGGTCATGAGACTGCTGCGTAACAAGGATTTCGCTCACCTTGATGGCGACAACCTCTCGTTGGGAGAAGAAACTGGCCTTTGGAAGCTGCCATGGCGTAAGTAGCCATGAGTTGCTGCCCTTCATATCAAAATCAACCAAAGCGCCAGGGATCAGTAGAGATATATTTGCCAAAATTTGGATGGTACTTGTTTGGGACGAAGTAGATCCCCAACCAAATTTGAGAAAGACCATCTACCTTGAGTCATCAACGACGCTTTGCAGGGCAGGTCGTGATATTTTAAAAAATTGTAATTACATGTAACTGATTAATTCAACTTAAAAATGTATGTTTTTTTGCGCTCCAAAAAATTAGCACGTAGTACCTAATTCAAAGAACTTTTTGCGAATTTTCTTAAGCTTGCACACGCCTTACGAACTGACGACACATGTTTTTTTTTTTTTTTTTTGCGACGGGACAAATGCTTTATTTGTTTCTTTCTAAAGCGTTAACCATCCCTTTCTTGGATTGATGAACTCGATGGTGGTTTGCCAGTTAATGGCCTCCAAAGCTGTTAGCCGATCGACATATCCCATGATCTTCATGAACAGAAAGTAATTAAGCGGGCACCGAACCAGTTCGGCTGCAGGGTCGTGTCAGGGAGTCGACCATCCCCCGGCTGGGAGCAGTACTAGGATCAGGCCAACTCAGAGGAGCAGGCTGAGGGCCATCGGTTCCGGGCTGATAGAGATCTTCCTGAGCTGCAACCACTCCACGATTTGGTTCCATAGTCCATTATTGGTTCTGCTCTTTTGAATGGATGTCTGCACGCGTGCTGACCTAACGCCCTCAACCGTGACTCAGCAGAATCAGTGGGACTATCGCGTCCGCGGGGTGGTGGCGTCGAGCTCTTGACTGCGGATCGGGGTCCGGTGCATTGATTCAGAGAAGCCTTTCTATGCATTAGGTAACATCTGGTCCATTCATCTTTCAAAGAATGGCTGATTTTTTGTTGCTAGTTTCTTGCACTAAAAAATGAACACGGGCCCACAAAACTTTCTTCATTCCATGCCTCCACCTGCTACGCTCTCAACAATGTACGAAAGAATTCTTCACACGTCCGCTCACGCATTAGAGTTAGCTAAAAGCAATAAATAAAACAAATGAATAATTGAAACTTATTTAATGCTAATATATTTGTTACTATTTTTTAATTTATTCTTTTTCCTATATTTTTTATTCCTTTATTTTGAACACATTCATTACTTAGAAAATAAATTATTGCAATTTATTTTTATTTAAATTTAGATGTGATATTTATTTATTGTTTTTTATTTCCAGTGTTACAACTTCCTTCAATTCGAACATCAAGAGTTTTTCTTCATTCATGTGATTTCAAAAAACACACGAGTAGAAAAAACCGTACGAATAAATAAAACGTATGAATGAGAAAAGTGTCAGGAAAACACATGAATAAAAAGAATTGTAGGAATTATAAAGAAAACGTTGGAACGAGAAAAGAAAAAAATAAATATAGGAAACGAAATCACATAAATGAAAAAGCTTTGATGTTCAGATTGAAGGAACTTGTACAACCGAAAATAAAAGTAGAAACCATAAATAAATATCAGAATCAAATTTAAATAAAAAATAATGTACAATAATTTATATTCTAGTGATGAATATGTTTGAAATAAAGTAATAAAAATATTGAAACAATAATAAAGTAAAAAAATTGTTAACAAATATATTATAATTAAATAGGCATCGGTTACTCATTTTTTGCTTTTTTGCTTTTAGCTGACTCTAATGTGCGAGCGGATGTGTGAATTCTTTCGTAGATTCGTGATAGCATAGCAGGTGCAGGTATGGAAGGAAGAAGAAAGTTTTGTGGGCCCGTGTTCATAATGAAAGAAATTGGCAACAAATATCAACCTTTCATTGAAAGATGAATGGCCTAGATGTTGGCTAATGCACATAAAGTCTTCTCTGAATTTACTACTACCACTTCAGGGGACCCGGATCCCTGACTGCATTGCGATGTCGAAAGCTACGCGGAGCTACATATGTATCACTGTGGGTGGAGCCACATCTAGAGCTCTAGAAAATTTTAGTTCTATTGTTGGAAATAAGCACATTTTAGTGATGATTAAATTAATTCTAGCAATTAAGAAAAGGTTAACTATGATGTAATCCAGAATACTACATATGATGTATACTAGCACTATGATTCAAATTTATCGAAGCAATCATGATCTCTCCAGTGCCAATAATAGCATGAACATGAATAACGAAAACAGAGAGAGGCACATCATTCTTACAATAGAGTTATTGGCACAAGTAATTGCGCAAATAGTAGATGAAGCGGACCATCGATGTAGATGCAGCAGACGATCGATGACAAAGAGCAAGCAGTCGAACAGCGTCGAAGGAGAAGCAGACGAACAGCGAGCAGTCGCGAAGAGGCTTCTCAAAAACCTTATACGGCCCCTACTCTATGTAGGAACACGAGGGGACGTGGGTTTCGGAGACATGCTCTTCCGGCGACGATGACACGTCGACGACGGGTGAGGAAGGCAGAGCAACGTAGCATTCAAGGGAGAGCAGAATGAGAGAATGGTCGTGTGTATTCTGGACAACGTCTCGCATCTCTATTGATACATAAGAGCACTCACGTATATGGTAACCAGGCTGTCATGTATGACACCTGTGGTAACCAGCCTACCATTTATATGAATATGGTAACTAGCATACCATTTATACGAATATGGTAGCCAGCCTGCCATCACAAGAATAATTGCTTACCAAAAATAATAAGCGCAATATTCTCTTTCCATATTTGTGGAGCCTTTGAAATTTATATGGAATTGATAGTTGGAAAACATATTCTAACAATCGACAACCAAATCCTAGAGGCATGCTTCAAATTCTCTCCGTACTAAATTATTGTTAATATACCAGTTTTCTAGTGGAGACCGGTTAGGTTGAATATCCATCTAGAACTCTAAGCTACACTCATTCGCAGCTGTGCAATGGACTAGGATTTGAATTGACAGTTTGATATGAACAAGTTTCATCTAAGAGGTTACTTGTACTTGGCTGCCAAGTGTCAAGCCCGCAGATGGAGCTTATAAGTCATACTCGTATCTCACTTCATTAGTCTCTTAAAGAGTACTCAATTCTTACAAACTGTGACTAGCAGTTAGACCCACATAGGTGTGCTCTTTCAAGAATACTCTGGATGAAAGCATCTCGCTATAAAAGCCTCAGAACACATTAAGACAAAAGTCCGCCTTCTTTACAGAAATGAGAGTGCTGCATCTCCAACGGAGTGGGTTAGTAATAGGTTGCACTCTCCCATCAATCAACAGTTTGTTCTTTCCAGTTCCTAATTCGTGGGATCTCCGATCACATAGGTTGAGTTACCATTGTGGTTAACTCACATATGTCTCAATCCCATCTCCTTCGATGCATTATCAATCACAGTGTGCGATAATCTCTTTGTAAAGAGATCTGTCAGGTTCTTAGCTGTATGGATATATTTCACAGTTATTACTCCAAAACTTCTCAGTTTTCTGACAAACTTCAATTTGCGCTTCATATGTTTGTTGGACTTCATATTATTTTGACTATCACTTACGTTCTTAATAACTATTTGGTTATCACAGTTCATAAGAACAGTCGAGATTGCTTTTCAACCACAGGTAAGTCTATCAACAATTCTATCAACCACTCAGCATCAATACAAGGTGTATCCAGAGCCGTAAGCTCCGCTTCCATGGTGGATTTAATAAGAATCGTCTGTTTATAGGATTGCCATGAGATAGCACAGCCACCTAAGGTGATAACATATCCATTAGTGGCCGCTAGCTCATCGGTGTCTATAATCTAATTTGAATCACTATATCCTTCGAGTACACTAGGACACCTTGAATAGTGAATTCCATAAGTCATTATACCTCTTAAATAACGCAATAGTCGATCAATACCACACCAATGATCATCTCTCAGATTAGATGTAAATCTACTCAGTTTGGCCACAGCAAACGATGTCAGTGCGAGTTGCGCTAGCTAGATACATCAGTAACCCAATAATTTGAGAATATCTTAATTGATCATTTTTTAGTCCTCGGTTCTTTCAAAGTATTATCTCATCGAGACCTATCCCAAAAATAAGTATGTCATCGACATACAAACACAAGATTACTCGTTTACTCCCACCATGGCGGTAATATACACAAGTATCGGCTTCATTCACTATGAATCCTGCAGAGGTTAAAGTTTTGTCAAACTTCTCATACCACTGTTTGGGTGCTTGCTTAAGTCATACAAGGATTTAAGTAATCTACACACCTTGTTCTCTTGTCTTGGTACAATAAATCTGTCATGCTGATCCATATAAATCTCCTCATCTAGCTCTTCATTAAAAAAAGCCATCTTCATGTCCATCTGATGAACGAGAAAATCATGTGAGGCAGCCAAGTATAATAGTATCCGAATGGTAGTCATTCTAGCGGGGTAAGTATCAAAGAAATACTCACCTTCTTTTTGAGTATACCCTTTAACCACAAGCCTTGCCTTGTACTTTTCAATAGTATCATTAGGTCTTAGCTTTTTTTTAAACACCCACTTGCATCCCACTGGCTTACAACCAAGTGTTCAATCTGTTACTTCCCACGTCCCGCTGTGATGGAGTCTATCTCACTGCGAACTGCATCCTTCCAGTATTCTGCATCAGCGATGCATATGCCTCTGAGATAATTGTGGGAGTATTATCCACAAGGTATACAGTGCAGTCATGGCTAAAATATTTTGCAATCCTCTATCTCTTGCTCCTTCGAACAGCTACTTCACTGTCATCCTTCTCATTTTCATGCAGGTGCTCAAATGGCTCAATCACAGTTATAGGTTCAGGAGTTAAATAAAATGATGAACTAGATGGAGAATATGCATCTTTCAATGGAATAATATTTTCAAAGAAAGTACATCACAAGACCCCAAAAGTGAATCAACTAAAACATCAGACATTTTAAATTTTATTCCTAAGAACTATATGCCGTGCTGTGGTGTCATGTCCTAAGAAGATGCAATCAATTGTTTTAGGTCCCAGCTTACACTACTTATTTATTGGTATACTAAACATCGCCAAACAGCCCCAAGTGCGCAAGTAATAAAGTGAAGGTTTTCTTCCCTTCTATCCTTCATACGGAGTAACTTCACTGTTCTTAGTAGGAACTCTATTCAGAACGTGATAAGCTGTCAAAGCAGCCTCCCCCACCATGCCTTCGACATACCGAACGTTCCCAACATGGCCTTGACCAAGTACATTAACTTATGGTTCTTTCTTTCGGCAACCCCTTTAGATTGAGGAGAATAGAGAGGTATTTGTTTTTGAATTATTCCATTCTTCGAACAAAAAATATCAAACTCATTGAAAAAGTATTCCTCACCAAGATCAGACCTAATTCGTTTTATTTTTCTTTATAGTTGATTCTCCACCTCAGCTTTATAAGTCTTAAAACATTATAACGCCTCATTTTTAGTTTTTAAAAGAAACACATACTAGTATCTAGTCGCATCATCAACTAAAGTCATAAAGTATCTTTTCCCTCCTTTTGTGAACACACCATTCGTCTACTGCTTTATGAAGCTTACGAGGTTCCTTTGCTTGCACACAAGCTTGACATTTAAACTTTTGACAATAGGTATCTTAGGAATTAAATTTATACTGGATAGCTGCGACATACAACCAAAGTTAATGTGACACAAACTAGAATGTCATATATCAGCCTCAGAATTTTTTGAATCACACACATGTTTTACAATTTTATTTGAGAAATCTGAAAGGAAAAAGCGGAACAATCCTCTACTATCATAGCCTTTGCCAATGAATTGGCCAAATCTCGACAGGATTACTTTATTTGACTCAAAAACCAACTTGAATCCAACTCGACAAAGAAGAGATCCAGTAACGAGATTCTTATTTATTGAGGGGGCATGCTGCATGTTTTTCAATCGCACGATCTTTCCTGAAGTAAAATTCAGATTGACCGAACCAACACAAAGAACAGGTGCATGTGAGCCGTTCCCCATCGTGACAGTTGAACCTCGCATGTACTGGTAAGATGAAAACATGGATATATCAGAACAAACGTGAATATTGGCTCCTGTGTCTATCCACCAATCATTAGATTGATAAACAAAGAAAATACTAGCTAAATTACCATACCCAGAGTCTCCACTAGAGTCACCAATGGTCACGTTGGCAGATTTCTGCCCTTTTTGATTGTTTTTGCCCTTGTGGTTATGACACTTTTTGGCAAAGTGTCCATTCTCACCGCATACAAAGTAGACAATCTCATCCATGTTTATCTTCTTCTTGAACTGAGTAGTATGTACAGCTTTTTTTTCTCTTCTAGTTTTTCCTAGCAACGTGCTGCATCACATTGGCGCTGGACTGTCCTTCAGGTGCTCTTGGTGAAGCATCTTTTGCTCGTGTCTTCTCTTCAACATCAAGACCAGCCAACAAATCTTCAACAGAAATGTTTTGTCTCTTATGTTTCAGAGATGTGGCATAGTTTCTCTATGATGAAGGTAAATTGACAATAATGCTCCCTGCAACAAACTTGTCAGACAACTAACATTCAATCTGTTCGAGCTCACTCACAATTAGGTGAATTTCATGGGCCTGGTCCACGACAAAACGGTTATCCACCATTTTGAAGTCGTGATACTGCTCCATAACATACAACTCGCATCCAGTATTTGAGGCTGAGAACTTATGTTCAAGTGCCTTTCACAATTCTGTGGCACTCTTAATGTGCATGTACACATCGCACAACTGGTCAAAGAGAACACTCGTAGCCGCGGTAAACTCTTGCACCTCTTTCTCACTTGCAAGAGGCAGTGCAGAAGAGTTACCCACGACCCAGAACACACCAATAGCCAAGAGCCACAGTTTGACTCTCCTCTGCCATCTCTTAAAGTTCACACTGTTGAACTTCTCGGGTTTTATCGCATTGGCAAATACAACCATCACTAAATGCAATAAGGTTTTTGGATTGTTGAAAACAATTGCATTTTAGTGATGATTAAATTAATTCCAGTAATTAGAAAAAGGTTAACTATGACATGATCCGGAATACTACGTATGATGCATACTAGCACTACGATTCAAATTTGTTGAAGCAATTGTGATCCCTCCAGTGCCAGTAACAGAATACGCACGAATAATGAAAACAGAGAGACACGTTATTCTTATAGTGGGGTTATCGGCGCAAGTAATTGCACAAATAGTAGACGAAGCAAATCGTCGATACAGATGCAGCAGATGACCGACAACGAAGGGGAAGCAATCGGACATCGTCGAAAGGGAAGCAGACGAACAGCGAGCAGTCACGAAGGCGCTTCCAAAAACCTTATACGAGAGGATGTTGATTTCGGAGACATGCTCTTCCGGCGCGGGTGGCACGTCGGCACCGGGTGAGGAATACAGAGCAGTGCATCACTCAAGGGAAAGAAGAATGAGAGAATGGTTGTGTGTGTTCTGGACGTCGTCTCGCCCCCTCTATTTATACGCAGAGCACCCATGTATATGGTAATCAGGCTACCAACTATAACACCTATATATATAATAATTAGCATACTATTTATATGAATATAGTAACTAGCCTACTAGTTGTACGAATATGGTAACCAACCTGTCATCATAAGAATAATTGCTAGCCAAAAATAATAAGCACAATATTCTCCTTCCATATTTGTGGAGCCTTTTGGGATTTATATGAAATTGATATTTGGAAAACTTCCAAATATTCTAACACTATCAACTTTATATTCACCACATTTACATCCCCTCAACTCATTATCATGCAACCACATAGTTACACAGTTCTCCATGACCGTGGTTTGACCTCTGCCATGTGTTTCTTTAGCAATCATCCAAAATGTCCAAGTTAAGGTGAGGCACAGGAAATCATTATTTTCTTATCGGTGTGTATTTGTCGCGTCAATCGTTTTTTAATAAGCTGATAAGCTTACCCTTTTCTTTTTCTAAAATATGCAAAATATGCAGTACAATTGCATATTTTCGGGCTCCAAAGCTGTTAGGCGATGCTGCTGGGAAGGCAGGTCACCTGGGCCCTTGCTCACTTCTCTGACTGCTTATGTTGTCTTGTTCTTAGATTGTACTTTCCTTAAGTTAAATCTTGGCAATTGTCCTCGATTGAGAATTCACCTAGTTACCATTGTCGTCATTGTTTCGCTGCTTTGATGCCGGCATATGGTTGGAAGATAAGGCCTAGTGCAATGGTTGTCACCTGTCACCCCACTTGTGTCTAGAGGATTTAGGGCAATGTACAATGGACATCGGTTTCCCATCTCATTGAAGAGGTCCTCCTTCACATTGAAGACGGCTTGCTCGTCGTCTCGTGAGGCGATGCTGAGTGGCTCATGGTCCGATGCCCTGCCGACAGTTAAACTCGCGATGTACCCGATTGTCGACAAACGGATCCCGTGCGACTCGGGGGCTGGCATGCGGGAAATCCTTTCATGGTCGCGCGGGGGGGGGAGGGGGGGGGGTGGGGGGCGCCCAGAGCCCCCTGCGGAGTTGCGGCAACGACTGCCTATTCGCTGTTTGCTCTATGGTTGGTCATGGATACAGCTCAGATGCAAGGAAGAAGAAAGGTGAATAGGTTTTCAGTCATGGGCTATTTTTCAATTTTATTATCCTTTTGTTATCTAAGCTTCGGCTCATGAAGGGGGTGGCCCATCACGAACAAACCTGTGGCCAACCAGTTTATTTTCCGCAGAGCGACTTAAATGGTTTGCAATATGGCCCATTATCAGCGGGTGGTCTGGCTTCTGCTGAACGGCACAGTAAGCTTCCGTGGTTCATCGGATTTGGGCACTCGCGGACAGTACTGCAGGGGATCTCGGCGCAGCTTAGAGTAGTGTAAGCTGAGAGGTCTAAGAAAAAAAGAGGAGTGTACAGCAGAGGGTGCCCCACGTCCACGAGCTCAGCCACGGCGTGCACCCTGTTGTTGCTCCAGCAACCGAATAACACGGAGAAGCGATCGCGGCAATCACGGTTGCTCGGTGTCCTCACGCGGGGAAGGCATGCCGCGGGTGAGCGATTTGAGGTGGTTGACGATGTTATCTTCCTGGACGCTGAGGCATCAAGGGTCATCTCCCAAAACGGCTTCTCTCCCCACAATTCCCATGTGTACTCTCACCGATTTGTAGACTCAACATGGTTGAACAGAATTACGGTAACAGGTACTATTGCCACATAAAATATTTAGTTGCCGCAAGTCTTGGTTCCGTTTGGTAGATATTCTTAGAAAACACCTTCTTTAGAAAAATAGTTTCTCTAAAATACAGTTTCACTACAAAAAATAGATTCTTTAAAACAAAACACTTTTCAAACCGTTTAGCAAAATGATTTTTATTGTGGTTTCAATTTAAAAATGAGTGAAGAAGTCACAAAAGCTATATTTTTTGTGCTTTTGGTGTGCTTCTTGAGGAGGGGAGATAGAAGCATTCTTTTAAAACTGTTTTTGGTTGGCTTCTTGTAAAATCTGAAGCAGAAGCATTTTAAAAATCCATACCAAACAAGTGCCGCTGTTCCATTTTTGTTAGGATTTAATATCTTTTTTGCACGTCTTCCCTGTGTACAAGATTTTCATGTGCACTCACAGGGGGTCCCGATGGCCCGTGCAGGCTGTGCGACCGCACATGGCCTCCAAAATTATATAGTCCCAAATTTACTAATTCATTTAAGTATATATTTGTATTTAATATTTTTATTTTAATTATAGTTTTATTTAATTAATCTTCATATTGGGTTAGAAAATATGAATTGAAAAATCAAAAGTATAAAATCCCCTTTGGAACGTGAGAATTTTATAGAAATCACATAAAAATTTCATATGAATTGTTCAATTCCACAGAAAAAATATTCTTACGTTCCAAAGGAGATTTAAGATAAAGCAATTAATAAAAAAAATTAACACTAATAATTTTAGGCCTTATTTATTATCTCGTATAGGGGTCTCCAAATTCTCCGGAACGCCCCAGGCACTCAGGCCTCTTTAGAATACTTACGCCCTATGCAACGAACAAAATTTCAGAAAGTACAAGAAACTCACTTAGCCCTATGCAACGAACAAAGTTTCAGAAACCATGCGCACTCACTTAGACCACTTTAGAATATATGAATGGTACAGGAAACAGTACACAATTTCATAGGAAAACATAAAATGTAGGGAAAAAAATCCTCCATTTCAAAGGAGGCCTTAACATTTTTATAGACATCAATGTTTCAGATTGGTGCAAACGTAACCATGCTGAAATTAGCGATATTTTGGTACAATAACTTATAACGTCAATATATATATTCCCGGGTGAACTTGTTCGAATCACTTTTGAATGTCCCCTCAAACTCAAACTTTACTTACCCTTTGATAATTAAGTAACGCTGGAGAAGCCGCGATCAAACCATGGCTCCATCCCTCTGCACCCCGCAGAAAGCCTTGAGTGGATTGTCAAATTTGTGTGCGTCGTCCGAGTAACGGAACTTGGAGTACTCCTCGTGCTTCAATGGGTTGTACATCAGTGGGTGGTCCTCATCCACGAGGTCGTCCAACACGGTTACCGCGACGCCGTCGTTGCCCCGGCGGCCAAACAGCACCGAGTACCGTTTGCGGTTGCTTGGCGTCCTGACGCGGTGGTCGCACGCCTCCACACGTCCGTTCGTGACAACCTGCACCACATCAACGCACAAATCATGGCGCGCGGCGTGAGATGAAGCATTTTGAGGACACGGTGATCATGCATGACGCGGACGACTCCGAACCAGAAGCGTGATCGATTTGTACCGTGAACTGCTCGCCGGCGACAAAGGTGATCGTCGCCGGCTCAGGAGGGATGGCGACCCAGCGCCCGTCCTCAACGAGCACCTCGAGGCCTTCCACCTCATGCTGCACGATCGCGGTGACCATGCTGTCGTCGCGGTGCGCCCCCATGGAGATGCTGGTCTCCTTGTCCAGCTGCGGGTCGTAGCGCGACAGGCGGAAGCCGTGGGTAAGCTGGCCGAGGTGGGCGCGGATGCTCTCTCGCCGGACGCCTAGGCCCTCCAGCGTTAACGTCTCCACCATCTCCTCCAGCTTCAACATGTTCAATCTCACTAGGGGAACATCACGAGAAAGGAAATTATAATCATGATGACGGCAGATGGAAAGGGCCGGGAGCGGCCAAGTACAATTGATACTGGCCATCTCGGTCTTACCAGAACTCCGAGTTGCCCTGCGGCCAGAGGAGGTCGGCGAACTCACGGACAATGGCGTAGTCGCTGGCCTGCGCGACGCGGACGCTCTCCCACGCCATGCCGGGGATCTGCTCTATGTAGCCCCTGTACTTCCCCACGGCGGAGACGTTCCGCTGCTTGGCCTCTAGCGGGAGCGCGAAGAGCTCCGGCAGCGAGCGGTCAAACAGCGCCCGCCGCATCTCCGGGTCGAGCGCGTCGTGCGCGGCCACGACGCAGCCATGCACCGACATGGACGTGGTCACCGCGGCACGGGCCTCCTCCCGCCTAGGGGCCTCCGCGCTCTACACCGCGCAGGTTCACCTTGGCGATCCCCATGGACTGCTCCTCTGCGTCCTCGCCGGATCCGGTGGCTTTCGCTTCGTGGATTGTGTGGGGCGATGTAGATGCCAAGTAACCAGCTCTACTAAGTCAACTGGGTAGTTGTAGCAGCTCGGTTCATCATGTGAGCATGTGATCCCCGGGCGTTGGATTCCTTTTTGTATTGCTAAGTATTTTCTTTTGCGAAGGTTTTGTATTGCTATATTCACGACAAAGTATCAGCCAAGGTTGACATTATCATTGGAACCATGGAAACCACTCTCCAGCGGTTTAACGGTATTCATAATTCAAAAATAAAAAATTAGATAAAATTCATCAAAATGCTATAGCACACAGGGCGGTTTGGGCAGCTACCTGATTGGTTTTAGCGGTTTATTGACCAGTTTGTAGGAAAAACAAAAATAATTGTACACTACTGGAATTCGCATGTTTTTCTATGGACTGAAATCTAGGGAAACACTAAAAAACAGTAGGGAACCCGCCCGCCTGCTCACCGGCAGCAGACCTGGCCACTCGCCATCCGCGCGTCGCCCGCAGGCCTAGCTATTCGCCTCGCCGGCCGCCGCCTACCCTGGCCGTCACCATCCTCGCGCCCCCCGCAGGCCTGGCTATCCGCCTCGCTGGCTGCTGCCTGCCCTGGCCATCGCCATCCTCGTGCC
>BCLH01000423.1:13848-24788 GCA_001602315.1 Zoysia pacifica
TCGCCGTCGCCAATCGGCCTAGTAGCCGCCTCGCCCGCCACCGGCCCGCCTGGCCGCCTCGCCTGGTCCTCTGTGAAAGAGTTGAGGAGATAAAAATAGGGTGGGGGAGACAGAGGAGAGAGAGGGGAAGAGATATTTGGAAAGCCTCGGTGGGGTGTATTCTCTAGGAGAATGTCCTAGGGGAAGAGGTTTAATTTTCCTAGGAAAACTTTAGATCTGTAAGGGGAAGAGGATATTTCCCTGATGGTTAGACAGATGTCCTAGGGACAATTTCTTTTCCTAAGACCTGTAGAAAAACACTAGGGAATAAAAGATTTTCTTAGGGAAATTGGAGCATTCTAGTAGTGGTAAGAGGATGGTTTACCAACAGTTCTCCGGTACTATTTTTAAAAAAAAAAGTTCAACAAAAAATGTAAAATCAAAGAAATCGAGCTGGACTCGTTTGGTCAAAAACTGCCATGGTATCCACGCCGCACAACTTAGCCGTAAAGTTAATGGAGAAGTATTTTGGTTTTCTGATAACATTCTCACGGCTTTTGTGTCTGTTTTACATTGTATTGGACACAGTTCGAAAAATAAGTAGATGTAAGATTCCTTGAAGTCACCGGCGAGTATTGTATGATCTCAACAGCTACCGAGATTGTGGTTCATTAGGTTGAAGTAATGATGTTGGGGTAAACCTAGGCGTCATCAATGTTCAGACCTTATAAAACCAAATGAAACCCGTGTTAGTTATCAAGTTCAGCCAATATAGAAGGCAAATTCTATAGTAAACCCGTAAACCCAAATGAATGTGAGCCCATCCATTTACACGAATCTCGAGAAGAAAATAATTCTTTTAGCTTTTAGGAGATAAAAACACTAAAATAATTAATAATTATTATAATATTTAAATTGGAAAGAAATCAATAGGATATGAAAAGTTACATGTGTTGTATATTAGGTAAGTGATTTTTAGAAATAAACATTATCATCGAGAAGGATTGCCGAGTAACATCAATATTATAATTTGCATTTTATTTTTTTCCTTTATAGTTGAGATTGATTTGGAGTTTCACCTCTTAGCAGGAGGTGAAAGAATGGGAGATGATTTACCTTAGCAGAGCTCATATAGAATTGTGTCCTACGGCGTTTCGTCACCTAAAAAATGGTCGTGTTCTAGCTTGTATGTTTGACCTTGATGGATTTCCAGCAATTGATACTACCAGAGAAAGGTTAGTCTGTTTGGAGAAGGACGTGTTTTCAACCGCAAAAGGATCTGTTTTCCCTGCACGAATTAATCATGTTGTCCTAAATGATATCATTTGGAGAATATAGAGGAAGTAATACACAAAACCATCAATTGATCAATTTGTTGCTACAATAAATATGCTGCATGATGAGACATTTTATTGGAGTGGATCGCCTATTCTTCGGCCAAGAACACATAGACAGCACAACTGCTAGAGCGCATCACCCGATTTCAGGATATATGTATTCACAAGCCACAAACAGTTTGTAACCATCATTAGTCTCTGACGGCTCCACAGAACCCCTTCAACGGGTCTGTTTTCTTGCGCCCCTCCCCGATGAACCGGAAACTGAGGTACTCATCGTAGTTGCACGGGTTGAACTGAAGAGGATGCTCGTCGCCGACGAGCTCCTCTGCCGGGCGCACCGTCGACCCGTGGTTGGGCCTAGATTCAAACTGCACCGAGAACCTCTCGCGGTCGCTCGGCTTCGTGACGCGGTGGACGTTGGCCGGTACCCTCCCGTTCGTCATTACCTGCACGCAACAAGCAAAACATTCATCTAATTACCGGCTGGTCCATCCGGCGGCAGTGACGGTGACCGAGCAGTACTGCAATCGATCTGACGCGCTAGCATGGCGGTAGAAATTAATTAGCTCCACGATCGAACCGTGAGCAGCTCGCCGGTGACGACAGCGAAGGTGTCCGGCTCGTCAGCGGGCACCGTGAACCAGCTCCCGTCCGCGAGCTGCAGCTCGAGGCCGTCGACGTCGTGCTGCGAGAGCACGGCCAGCACGTTGCAGTCCTTGCGCGCCACCATGAACATCTCGTTCCCCATCTCCGCCAGCGACCAGTAATGCGACATCCGGACCCTGTAGAGCGAGTCGAGGTGCGCGGCGACGCGCTCCTTCTTCCGAACGCCCACGCCCTCCAGGATCATCTTCTCCAGCGTCTTCTGCAGGTCCAGCATGTTCTTGGCGTACGTTCCGATAGTGTCACTGCACAGCACAAGACAAAACAACACAAAGCGAAGCTTTCTAGTTTTACTATCTCCACGTGTTTTCACCGGAGTCTAAAAACGAAGTGCATACCGGAACGCGGGGTTGCCGTCCGGCCACACAACCTCGGCCGAGTCGCGGACGACGCGGCCGTCAGCAGTCGTCTCATAGACTGTGGCGCTCTCGTACTCCGGCGCCTTAGGCCTCGGCCCGATGTACCCGTCGATCAGGCCGGACACGAGCTGCTGCTTGGCGTCCATCGGGGCCGCGAAGAACTCCGGTGCGGCGCGTCCGAACAGGGCCCGACGGAGGTCCGGACCGAGGGCGCCGTGAAGGACGAGGACGGCGCCGTGCACTTCCATGGACGCGGTCACCGCGGCGCGGGCTTCCTGCCGCTGCCAAGCCCCGGCACTCAATTCCCGCCGCTGCCAGGCCTCGGCGCCCTGTTGCCTCCGTTGTTCGGCACGCCGGAATCGTCGCCACAGCCGACGGAGCGCATGACGCCGCTGGTCAGCTTGTTTCCGTGCATGGGCTACTTCACCAACCTCACCGTTCTGACGCCCCCGGACGCTTGCTGCGACGGCCTGAGGACGCTCATCAGCAACGCGCCCATCTGCCTCTGCCACGGCATGAGCGGCGACCTCAACAAATTCCTGCCCGCACCCATCGACCCCGTGAGTATGGTGATCCTCCCGCTCGCCTGCGGCGCCCTGCCCCCGCTGCAGACTCTCCTGTCGTGCTCATGTGAGTCATAGATCTACAGCTAACACTTGTATTTTTTTTCAGGCTTGCTCTCGTGTTAGTACGATTGTTTCTGTAAATTTTAATCTGTTTGTTCATAGAGATTTACTCGGTGTGGTTTTATTATGTCCCACAGCTTCCCAGGTGCCGCCCCTGATGCCTCCCGTCCAAGCAGAGCCAGCGACTCCGCCTTCATCATCGCCCTAGTGGACAACTGATAGATGATGATTTTTCGTCAATGTTAAATTTTAGATCATCACATTGTCGGTTGTCTTCGTATAATAGGGCTTATTAGTTAATTAGTAGAGTCATATGCAGGGGTACAATAGAGGTATAGTCATGTAATGGTGTGATAAGCATTATGCAAATCGTATCAAAAAGAAGTTGTTTTAAACATTTTTTTTTGTCAAACATTAGGAATATAAATTATAAATAAATTTTAATTTGTTAAAAATTCAAAAATCATACTATCCAATTTGTTTTAAAAAATAGTTTTCATATAAGTATATATATAAAAAAAAATAAGCGTCAAAGTTATATTTTAAAGACGGTTTCGTCGTCCAAAGCAATTTCTTTTTCAACATTGGAGGGAGTATACAAATAACGGTTAGTTGAATGAGAGGTGGGACTAAAGATCCAAGAAAGTTTTTCAGAAATCTAGATAGGAGGATTTCTAAGGATCCAAAGTAGGAAAATGTTTATGGGAGCTGTTGGAGGAAAAAATTTACACTATTTCCTCATAATTTGATTTAAGGGAATTTAATGGGAGCTTTTTGAAGATGCTTTAATATGGTTGAACATTTGAGGACGCGCGGTTATAATGTGGTTGATCTGTAATGAGCTAATATGCATCGATTTATAATTTTTTTCTCAGATAATGGATGACAGTACATGTGAGATTTCTTTGGATCTTCTCAAATGTTAGTATCACTAGTCTCGATACCCGTACTAACGCTACAATCTAAGAAAAAATATTAACTTAAAAAAATAATATATTAATATTAAAATTTGAAGCTTCTAAATCTTTACCATAAATTAGCAGATGGATGGCACCATAAATAAATTTGTTTTCTTTTCCAACAACTTTTTTTTTGATCTCGTATATTTGTTTTGGATAGTTATATTTTATTAACTAACAATTATCTTGTGGGCTCAAGATATGGGAGATCCGGAAGTGCTCGTCTATAAGATTTGTAAAGGGTGCGTGTGAAGAGATTTTATTTGTCAGATTTGTAAAAAGAGATGCTACAATATAAAGAAAATTATTAACTTAAGAAATAATATATTAATATTAAAATGTATTTGTTTTGTTTTCTAACAACTTTCTTTGAATCTCATAATTTAATTTGTTCCGGATACTTGTGTTTGTTACTAACAATGGTCCTTGTGGGACCATGATATAAAAGATTTGGAAGAGCTCATCAGTTAGATTTGTATGTAAGCATATGTGGAGAGATTTCATCCGTCAGATTTGTAAGAAGAGATAACTTTGTGGGTATTTTTTATGTGCATGTAGTATAATTCATCTTTGTTAGTGACATTTTACCGTGTGTACATTGGCAAGAAAAACTGTTCTTTTTAAGAGTAGAGATAGAGATTTTAAATACTTAACTAACTTAATTTACTTATTTAGTGTTGAATCTTTTTAAATCCTGCCGAACCATGCAATGTTTTCAGCCAATTTAAGGGGTACATGGAACACCACATGGTGCGTATGCTGCTATGTTTTGTTTATTTGTGTTCATATAACATATATAGAATGCAGTATTGGCAGGTGACTGTTGACTTCGAAAAGATCCGGGTACGCATCACATGCACGTCTGTGTGCGGAATAACGAGATTGCCTGGTCACGATCACAACGACATCTTAAAAAATCTAAGCTCGAGAGAGACCTGTTAGAGTAAGATCTTTCTAAGATTGATCCGAGCTCGGTCAGGCCAGCCGGATTGCTTTCATTTGTCGTCAGGACGAAAGAAAAATAGAAATTAAGGTTTGGAAGAGAGATAGGGTAAAGAAAGATATATTTGATTGACTATTGGAGGGGGTGCTCTCTCAATCGGCATTGGAGTTCTTTATACAGAGGCGGGATGGTCTCATCTCGTGGAACTACAGATCCTATTAATTAGAAAAGAAATTAGATATAATTTGGCGTAAAAACTACCAAAAACTTATTTTCGGTACCAGATACTCCCGCCACTTATTTTGGGTACCAGATACTCCCGCTCTGGGCTGGACACTCTTACACATTGCCGGACACTTCGGTGGCCTAAATTTTGGTTCAAAAAAGGGATCTGCCAGAGTCTCCGGCTCTGGCGCAGACATTTTTGTTATGGTCGTGGTATCCTCGTCTGTTCTCTGATTTAAATGATTCATATATCCATTTTTGATCGTATCGACGAGGGTTACGTTTTGAAACCTTCAAATCATAGATTTGGCTTCATCTTTATGTTTTTAAACATTTTTTCCTTCTTAATTAGAATTTAGTCACTCTTTGAAAATATCTTCCCATCCTAAAAAATAATATGTTAGAAAACAATTCTTACGAAATAATCACTATAGGACGAAATTTATATATTTTCTACCGTATTCGACCTACCAAACTGAAGCGTTGGGTTTAGGAAAGAAGAATTTTTTATCTTTCTGAGATGTAAATTTTGAGTGTCAACAGTGGACCCATTTTTATATGGTACATGACATACGAGTCTAGTAAACTGTTAATAAGTGTGGAATAAATTCATCTTTTGTATCCTTTCAGAACAGAAAACAAAGAACATATACTACCTCTTTTTTTTTTTCTTGACCTCGGCAGATCTGAGTTTAGCTCTCCCAGTGCCACAAAAAATTCGAGGGAGTACTTTGTTCGAGTTTGAATTTTATCAATATGACACTGAACATTTACTCCTACACACACACATTAATTCACTCCCAGGAAGTGATATAATATCTCGCACACCAGTCACAATCCACTCGGCCAGCCCAACCGTATATTTCGGTCCAGCTACACATGCATGCGAGCATTCCACCACTCCTTTCAATTTTATGCAGGTATGCATAAAACAGTGCTTGTATCTTTATTTACTTGCTATGATTTGGTATCAATGTGCGATACAGTGAACTTTGAATCTTCCGATCCTCAGTTGTGGTGGTTCTTCGGATACTTGTTCCGCGTTACATTGTTCAGGTACCGGCCGCTGAGGATTAGGTGATATTAACAAGTATATCTGCAAGCTTTAGGAGTAAAAAGATACAATATATTACCCATTACTATTATATTTCTTAAACAGTTATGGAGTTCCGATCATACCACCTACTCTACAATATTTCTATAGCATATAGTACGCTGTTTAATGTTGCCATGATCTGTGTAACTGGGCAACAATAAGAACACACCAGGCATATATAAGCTGAAGCTGGTGAACTGATGGTACGTCGTATCTGTCTTGTTGTTAAATGCCAATGGTTAGTTGTGATTGGTGGTCTAATCGTCGGAATTTCTCCAAAGTCTTGGTCGAGTAACATTCTTGTAGTGTCTTTCCTAACTGTAATCGCTAATTACCTGACATCCTTTCTGGCCTGAGCTCTAGACCGGTGCCCCGGTACGACTCGATTATTACAGTGCTATTATAAAATCAGGCGAGAGCTTTTATAGTTTTCTTGGTATGTGCAATCTGGACCGAAAGGGCAGTGACCAACAGCCAACGAAAGGGCAGTGACCGGTTTTCATTTTAAAAATTTAAAAATTTTTGAAAAATTGAAAAAATTCAGAATACCGAAAACCCGTAAAACCGATCGATAAATCGGTAAAACCGATCGACTAACCGGTGAAACCGATGTGTTTCAAATTTTGAAATCTGTTACTGTAGCAAACCGGTGAAACCGACCGGCTTACTGTAGCACACCGTTCAAATTTTGAATTTTTGATTTAGAGTGGTTTTTTACCGATTTTTTCGATTTTCGCGGTTTTCGTTAAAGGTTTAAACGAAATAGTAAACCCTGATATCATCATATATTAATGCAACTTCCAACGGCACGTCAAGATTTAAGTCTTCTTTGAAATGTGAGGAATTTTTTAATTTCTTATATTTTTCTGTGAAATTGAATTAATTTTTATAATTTTTTTTAAATTTTTATAAAATTGCTATGTTTCAAAAAGGAGCCTAAATGGGAAAAAGGTACTAGTTTGTCGAGATTTCGGCCACGCATCCCTGTTCAAGGATCTATATATACGCGTCACAGGATATCGCAGCTGAGGCTTCTTACTCGAGCCACCTACTACTACTGCTTTCCGCCTCTCCCTCAAAGCGCGACGCGCGTACTGAACACATGGCGTCCACGCCTGCAGCACCGCGCGTCGTCCACGTAGAGTGCCCGCAGACGGCCGTGCCGACGCGCGCTGTGGAGCCCGGGCGGACCCGCCACATCGCCGTGGCCGCACCTCCGCTCCCAGCGGCCGCGCTGCAGCAGCGCGTCCGCGTAGTGCTCTACTACCGCGCAGACGCGGACGGCGGGGCGGCAGCGCCGCCGCTGTGGGAGGAGGCGATGTGGGCCAAGGAGTCGCTGAGCGAAGCGCTGGCCGACTGTCCGGAGATGGCCGGCCGGCTCCGGCGCCGCGCGGACGGGTCGTGGGATGTCAAGCTGAACGACGCCGGCATCAGGTTCATGAACGCGACGGCCGAGGCGACCCTGGAGGAGTTCCTCGTGGCCACCGCGGACAAGGGCCGGCGGGCGCGGTGGGAGGCCGCGCTGGCGCCGTGGATCGACGTGAACGCCGAGGACCCCGACTTGTGCGCCCTCTTGTATGTTCAGGTACGTGCCTGGTGCACACGGATCAAGCCACGGATGGCCATGCATCCGATCCATGGCGCGACTCAGGTCCCGCTTTTTTTTTACGCCGATCACGTGAAATACTTGCACTGCTCGATATGCAATTTTTTTTTCTGCGAGCTGGCAAATCGACTAATACTAGTATTTTTTTCCCGTGGACTATATGTTTTGTACTAGTCAACTAGTCACGCAAAAAAACTGCTCCAACGACTCGTCTTTGTGGGTTAATTAGAGAGTAGTTGTTGTTCCGCGTGATTAGGAATCTTGCCACGTCGTCATCAAGAGTATTTCAGAAAGAACATA
The DNA here is from genome assembly GCA_001602315.1 of Zoysia pacifica. Taxonomy (NCBI): domain Eukaryota; kingdom Viridiplantae; phylum Streptophyta; class Magnoliopsida; order Poales; family Poaceae; genus Zoysia; species Zoysia pacifica. Next base: position 21,945 of record BCLH01000423.1, read on the forward strand.
ATTGATAATGTCAGATTGGTAGTAGCTAGCAAGATCTATATAGATCATAAAGAAAAAAATATAATCAAGATGTCGATTTCAAATAGCTCATGCCATTAATATTCATTAGTTCCTGTCAATTTCAAGCATTTATTTAAAAAAATACCAATTTCTAGCTAATAGAGGTATCACTGAACTTTTGACCTCTTTAAGTTGACGTTTGGTAAACAGATTTAATGAGATAGATGAATGGATATTTTTCCTTTTTATTTCCAATGCCAACCCTGAACCCATTTTCCATTACCCAAATGACCTCTGTTTCATTCATGAAATAAGGTTATGTATTTTTGGCTCACGTGGAAAACCGGATGTCTATTCTACTCGCAAGAAAAAAAAAGGAAAATTAATGTTGGTTTGTTAAATATTGAACTAGGAACATTTCAATATCAGCAAGCTTTGATAAATAAAATTTATCTCCCCATTAAAGAGTTGGGTGTAACATTATTGAATCACAAAGTCACTCAGGCCATGCATCTGTGCTGCCAACAGCCCATACCTTATTACTCCTTTAGGTTTTAAAATATTAATTAATGTCATCGACTTTTAAAATAAATTTTGATCATTTGATTATTAAAAAAGAATGATAAGTAAAAATATTTTGTTATAATCTATTTTATCATTGGTATTTGAAACACGTGAAAACGTAAACGGTAAACGGTAGACAGGCGGTGAGGCCCCGTTTACGGTTTAGGATGTTCTAAACGGCCTAAATAGTTTGCACTGTAGCAGGTTTTCCTAGAAGATTTAACCATATTTTTCACTAAGTAAATGACCCAACATGAATTCTTTTATGTCCTGACAGCTTTATTGCCTCACAGTCACTGTTTGAAGTAAAATTACAGGCCATCACTCACATCAGAAATGAAATCACATGCCACAGCACACATCACAGGCCACAGCCTATTTTTTCTACCCCCTTCTATTTCCTAAACGGGTCATTAAACGGTCAAAACGGCATCTAAACCGATTTACAAACTGTCTTGTTTAGGCCGCCTAGATCGTTTTTTCTTAATTTTGATCGTCTAAATGGGTCAATCGTTAAGAGAAGCGTTTATGTGCTAAATTGTGCGGCAGGCTACCGTTTACCGTCTAAACCCGTTTAGACAGTCGTTTAAAACCGTTTAGGATAACACTTATTGAAACATATCTAATAGTTTTGAATATTTAAATATTTTTTAATAAGATAAATAGTCATAATTAATATTAAAAGTTAACGGTGTTAATATAAATTGTTAGTTATCTAAAAATTGAGGTAGTGCCGACACCCCTTGAATGCTGATGGTTAGTATCTGAAAACCCTGCTGCAGATGACACGGTTCCAGGGCGACGGTGGATTCGCCATCGGCGTGAGCTGCAGCCTGCTGCTGAGCGACCCACTGGAGCTGGTGCGGTTCCTTCTGTCGTGGGCTCGCTCGCACTCTGAGACGAAAGCTCAAAACAAGCTCGCCACCAACCCACTGATGCAGTACGCGTGCTACTTCCAGCGGCCCGATGCCAGGGCCGTGCGCACGCTCATCAAGACCGTCCCCCTCGACGACTCGTTCGCCGACACCGACGACCACCGCAACACCGAGACGGTTCTCTTCAGAGCCAAGGGTGCGCGGGCGCCGGACCACCGCGCGCTCGCCGGCGTCTGTGTTGTCCGGGCGAGTGAGAGGCTCCGCACGGTGGATAAGGCGCCGTCGCGGTTCTCGATCATTGTCGGAGATGGCAAGGGAGGGATACGCATCGAGGCGGCGTGCACAGAGGACGACCAGCCGGGGAGCGGCGGCGGCGGGCAGTATAAGCTTGAAGCTGTGCCGTGGAAGGAGCTTGGGTTGGGGGAGCTGGTGCTCAGGGACAGCAAGCCCGTGCACGTGTCTTACAGCATAGTGACCAGCGGCGATGAGGGCCTTGCCGTTGTGATGCCTGACAGCGCTGCCGGCGACTTCCTTGTCGCTGCAGCTGTTGCCAAGTAGAAACGAACACGGGTGACAGGGATTCTAGTTCATCGTGTGAAGGATCCATGTATACAATGCGGTGTGGTTTAACCTAGACTATAATACTCTTGTTTGTAATAACAGCAAGCATATATCAATAACAAGATGTATGCTCATGGGCTACTAAATGCATTTAGTCATTAAAGGTTCTTTAGTTGTAATATAATTTTTGTGACTAACATATATAATGGTTGTTCATTATATATATATATATATATATAAAGATTTTAGTCATCAAAATGTAATAATGTGATATACACAATGATCAGTGTTTATTTGGTGACAATCGGTGCGTTGCTGCACTATTTTTCATTGAGTCGTGATAATGGGTCCGTTTGGTTGCCCAGCTATATCCAACTTTGCTTGTATAAGTGAGCCAGGCTATGCGTGTACAACATATGCTTGTTTGGTTGGTTGCATGTGATCAGTCTAGTTGTGAAGAGATGATGTTTGGTTAACTGTATAAAAATATAATATAATATAAAAAATAAGATATATATTTAAATATTATTTACTATGTCTAAATATATAATATATTTTTAATATGCTAATTATTTTTTTACCTATTTTTAAATAATTCTAATTACATAATAGTACCTTTAATTAGCTGCATGAGGCTAGCTAGGCCGGGGATAAACGAAAATGAGATCCATCTCTCCCGAGCGTGGCTCATACTCAAATTCTACATGACATGGGACTATACCTGGGCATTCGAGCCGTCTGCCCGGCATGGCCCAGCCAAGCACAACGGGCCGGCCGCGCCGTGCCGCGTCGTGCTACAGTCCTGCTGTCGGCCCGAGGCACGACCCGTCAGGGCGGAAACCGT
>BCLH01000423.1:24937-36892 GCA_001602315.1 Zoysia pacifica
GGTTGATGCGGCGGCCAAGGGCAACGGCGCGCGTGGGGCAGTGGGGGCGACGCGGCGCGCCACGCTCGGGCGGTTGGGGGGTGCGGGGCTGGGGTGAGCTAGGGTTTTGGCCATTTTATATGACCGCCGGGTGTGGGGTTGGCCCGTCTTCGCCGGCCTGCATTGGCTACCGGGCCATTAGCAGGCCACACCTCTTTCGAGCCGTGCCCGTCCACCTGATCGGGCCGTGCCAGCACAGACCCGTGGCTCGTCGGGCCGTGTCGTGTCTGAGTCAGGCCAAAAACAACGGGCCACGTTCCGGCCCACAAAGCCTGGCTCACATGCCCAGATATACATGGGACAGGCCTGCCGCAGCAGGCAACCGAACAGCAGGGCTGTTCCTGCATGCGGCCAGCCAGGCGGGCAGCCATGCGGCCATCCAATCAGACCCAACGTGAACATGTGCAGCATTCACAACGACCGAGTGATCATTCCTTGTCTATAAGACGGTTCATTAACACATTGACAGGTGCCACAGGGAATACGATTTCCTCTCCACATAGTTGACAACATTAGAATTAATCAAACCCAAACATAAGCTTATATTGTTTTTCAAAAAGTGATGGTTGAATTAAAAATCTGATAATCAATGGTTGAATCACAGTTAGACTAAAAATCTATGACTGAAACATTATTGTTTCTAAGTTTATATTGGAATGAAGAGATACTACATCGGTTCCAAAATATAAGCATTTTTAGATTTGGTCAAAATTCAATTCTTTTAGCTTTAATTAATAATGGCTAGAAAATTAAACAATTTTTAATATAAATAGTTATATATTGTGAAAGCTTGATTCCTAAAAAAGTAAGTTACATATTTTATACACCCTCCGATTTTAAAATATTAACACCATTGACTTTTTACATCAACTTTGACTATTTATCTTATTAAAAAAATTATTTAAATATGTAAAATTTTATTATTACTTACTTTATCATTAGTGATTTGTTAGTGGTTTTTAAAGCATGACTAATAATTTTACACATTGAGAGCGCACACTCGTCAACAGAAATTGGACGAACCTGCTCAACACCGGGGGAAGGTGAAACTTCTTTCCTTGTATCTGTTGAAGTGGCGGTGTGCGTGCAACAATTTTGTGCCGTGGAACCTACAAAATAGCAACAAAGAAATGGTAATCATGTTTCTTTCCATTTAATTTCCAGCATAACAAAACAGTAACATTTTAGTAACTTTCCCAAATAAAAATATTTTTAGAGCATACTAATGATGACCCCAATATTTTAGAGCTACTAATGACAACTCCAATAATTTATTTTCAGCATACCGCATAAACGAATAACATTTTAATTGGTGCGCTTATTGACGCTTCAGTAACTTTCCCAAATAAACATATTTTTAGAGTATACTAATTACCTTCAGTAACTTTCCCAAAGCCATTGAATGCTTGGCGGAGAGACTGGTCAGTGTCCAGGAAAGACCTAACCAAAGAGCATAACACAAAAAAAAAAAAAAACCACAAACCAAATGTGCCAGCCTAAACGTGTATATACACACATACAGAGGAGGAAGGTAGTAGCAGATACTAACCACCGATGAAAAGCTCGGTAGACATGAGCCGAGCAGCTTTGGGTGGAAGAATTGAGGACATGAGCCGTCAACCATCTTGCTCCCACCACTCTGCAATCCAATCTTTTGACGAAAGCTCAAGTCATCTGATAAAATAAGAAGGGAGGAGAACAAGAACTGCGGTGACGACGGAGCAGGAGGAAGCCAGAGGGACCAACGTGCTCGACCATTTCATGACGAACCAACGACGGCCGTTGTACCAATCTCACAGGAAGCGTACCAGGAACGACAAGTTCATACGCCGGACGGCAGACATGGTGGCCGCTACGATGATGAGAAGCCGCCCAACGGCCATGGCCGGTGCCACGGAGGGAACCACCGATCAGATCTGGTGGGGTTCGCACAGTTCAAATGCCAACGGAAAACTGCATAGTGAGGAAGCCGAATAGGCTACAGTGTGGATACAGCTGCCACTGCAGATGAAAACTCAGGCAAGAAAAAAAAAATTATGAACAAAAGAGCAAGGAAGGTAAGTGCTGCAAACCTGAAGATTGCAGCAGCATGACTAGCTACGCGTTGAGCAGGAGCAGCGGCCAGAAGCAGTGGAGCGCCCCGATGGCGTCCCACCCGTGGGTGCGATTTTGTTGGCTGGCAACGGCGATTTAGGAATGCGTCTGCCAGATTTCTCCAGCGTGAGGTTGGTGAAGACGAACAGTCTCTGATATTTCGGTGGACAGTGGAGGATGGAAGGGGAGAAGCCGAAACTTTCAGCGGTGGGCGCGGGAATGGGGCAAGATCCAGATTTTGCGTGTGAGGCCGCAAGATCGGGAAGAAGAGCCGGCAGAGAAGCTTACCTAATATTCCGTGGATGCCAACTCGTTTGTCATCTGGCACGGACACCAAATCTTTTGTCATTTCACTCCTAAGAATCAACGAGTTCCCCTACAGTTTTTCCATTTCCCTAGTGACATTTGTAAAACCTAGGGAAAGAAAGTTTCGCTAGAGTGACATGGGAAACCGCAGGGAAAGAATCACGTCTCCTAGGAAATATCTTGATTGGTAGGGAACATTTCTGCAGTGGTCTCCACAAATCGTCACATATGCAACTTTTCTTAGGAAGTTCGAAGTTTCATAGAGAACGTTTCTGTAATGGTTCCTACAAATCGTCACATATGCAACTTTCCCTGAGAAATTCAAAGTTTCATAGGGAAAAGAATTCACGCGCGCCCTCACCCAGCGCCTTTTCTCCCACGCTCGCGCCCAAACCCAGTCGCTCCACGCGCCGCCGCCCCTATCCCCCACAGCGCCGCTGCCCTTACCCCCACCACGCCGCCGCTATCCCCCACCGCGCCGCAGCCTCCAACATCGAGCGACCAAGGCGCCACCACCTCGCCGGAGACTTTCAAGGTATCTGTAGCCCACCCCCTCACTGCCAAGTCCGCCCCTGGATCCCGCTAGTGTTCTGCTGCCCCACCTCGCCGGTGACGAGGTCTGGTCCGTCCCTCCCCACTGCCCAACCCCTCCCCACCGACCCTGCCCCTAAAATCTAGCGGCCTTCTGCCTCCACCTCACCGCCCCTGTCCCCCACCCACTCCTTGCTGCCGTGCCCCCAAGATCAAGCGGCCTTCTGCTCCAATACCAACATTCACTTTTTTCTTCTTGCATTGTAATTTGTCTTGTTTGTGTGCCCGCTGTGTGTAGGGGATACTGTGGTCAAGGAGGTAGCGGCGTGCTGGAGAACGGAGCTGCACCCATCGAAGAAGAAAACGGAGTTATCCACATCAGATGAGCTGCTGCTGATCCGCATCAAAGGAGCTGGAACTGAACAAAACATCTAATTACTTGTAGGTGAGAAGAAGTCACTTTATTATGTGCTTGTTTGATATGAAGTGGAGCACTGCATGTGTTGTGTGCTTGTTTGATATGACCGATTGCCTCTAAATCTTTGTGGTTAATTGAATAGGATGTTTATCTGTAATTAGAATGTTTGCCTTAAATTTTTCTCAGGTTAATTATTGCATCATTAGTCATGTCAGAAGACCATAGTTGGATATATGATGGTTGGAATGATAATGGCTGCCATTCTGAAGACTGGGTGCGCAACACAAATTTCTTTCTAGACCATGCTTTCAATGGTATCCCTAATGCAGAAAAGTCCTGGGTAGTTTGTCCTTGTTCAGAATGCCGTAATAGAGTTAGACAGAGGAGAGCTGTAATGAGTATGCATTTGTGTAAGAGAGGTTTTATGCCGAGGTACCATAGATGGACTGAACATGGTGAGCATCTTGTTAGTTCATCCACCTCTGGAATTGCATTTGACAATGTAGATGGGTTAGATGAAATGTTGGGCGAGTTGGGTGATGCAATGCAAATGGATGATATTAGAGGAAGAACCAACAGCAGATGCTAAAGCATTTTATGCTATGTTGTCTGCCTCCAAAGAGCCACTCCATAGTTTGACTCGTGTTTCTCGACTTCCTGCAGTAGCACGCTTGATGGCAATTAAATCACAACACAATCTGTCTGGAGAGTGCATGAATAAGTTACTTAAGCTTTTCGGAGATGTGCTCCCTGAGAATCATAAATTGCCAAACAACTTGTATGAATGCAAGTGTCTCCTTTAATGTATGAATGTAAGTGTCTCCTTAAAGGTCTGAAAATGCCATATGTTAAGATAGATGCATGTGTCAACAATTGTATGATATATTACCAACAAGATGGGCTTAAGGAAAAATGTGATGCTTATGGGATGTTGTTGTTGAACCTAGTGACCAAGGGCGCAAACGTAAGCCAATACCACGCAAAGTGTTGCGTTACCTCCCAATCATACCACGATTGCAGCGGTTGTTTACGGAACCCACTAATGCAAGACACATGCGTTGGCACAAGGAATGCTCACATTCTAACACAAATGCTATGGTGCACCCATCTGATGCTGAAGCATGGAGACATTTTAGTACTGTCTATGCAGACTTTGCAGCAGATGCGAGAAATGTTAGAGTTGCTCTTGCGACTGATGGCTTTAATCCATTTGTTTTTGGGGCATCATATTCTTGTTGGCCAGTGTTTGTCATACCATTAAACTTGCCACCAGCTCTTTGCATGAAGGAGGAAAATATTTTTCTTAGTGTAGTGGTACATGGTCCAAAAAATCCATGTACGAACCTGAATATCTTTATGCGACCGCTACTTGATGAATTTAATGAAGCTTGGACTGGTGTACTTACTTATGATAGTTTTACACGGACAAATTTTAATATGAGGGTTTCGCGCCATTCTATTCATGACTATCCTGCAATAAGAATGTTCACTGGCTGGTCCACACATGGTGGGCTGTCATGTGTAGAGTGTATGGCAAATGTGGATTCCACTGGCTTCCTAATGGGCACAAGTTTAGCTATTTTGATTGCCATAGAAGATTTCTACCTCAAGACCATATATTCAGGCATCAAAGAAATGCTTTTAGGAAGGGGATAGTGGTGCGTGACATGCCTCCACATCGTTTAACGGGTGAAGAGGTTCTAGCATACATGAATGAAGTCAAAGCTGCAGATTTTAATGGTTATGGTAGTACCCACAATTGAACTCATGTACCATGTCTGTGGGAGTTGCCCTATTTCTCTAAACTGTTGCATCATCATAATATTGACATCATGCACAATGAGAAAAATGTAGCTGAAGCTATATTTAATACTTGCCTTGACATTCCTGACAAGACATTGGATAATGTTAAGGCTCATCTTGACCAAGCCTTGCTTTGTAATAGAAGCCAGTTTGACTTTATTGAAAAGCCAAATGATAAATGGGGCAAACCTAGGGCACCATTTTGCTTGACCAGAGCGCAGAAAAGGGAAATTATGAAGTGGTTTATGGAGATTAAATTTCCAGATGGTTATGCAGCTAATCTAAGGCGAGGAATTAACTTGGACACATTAAGGGTACATGGGATGAAGAGTCATGACTACCATCTATTTATCGAGCAATTGTTGGCTTCAATGATTCGAGGGTTTGTGAAAGATGAGATATGGGAGGTATTAGCTGAGCTAAGTTATTTTTTCAGAGTTCTTTGTGCTAAGGAGGTTGATCCTACACAATTGCTGCAGTTAGAGAACAATATACCTATTTTACTTTGCAAACTAGAGAAAATCTTCCCACCGGGTTTCTTCAATACAATGGAACATCTAATGGTGCACCTTCCATACCAAGTTCTTGTAGGAGGTCCTGTACAATATACTTGGATGTACGGAATTGAGAGATAAACAATTTGATTTTCATCTCTTTTTTTTCTGTTTCATCTACAGAAATGAATCAATAACTTTGTTCCTGTAGGTTGTTAAAAAAAGTAAGGCAAAAAGTTAGTAACAAGGCACGTGTTGAAGCCTCAATAGCTGAAGGATGCCTTGTTACAGAGATCACAAATATAACATCATTATTTTTGCCTGAGCTAATTTCTAGTTCTGCCAATCGCCCACATCGCTATGCACAATCTGGTCCCCCATCTGATTGTACCTTGAGCTTGTTCCAAGTTCGAGGCTGGAAGATGTGTAGAGGAGTGTCTAGAACTTTAACTATAGAAGAGTACAAGACATCAATGATTTATATATTCACAAACTTATCTGAAATGGATGAATATGTCCAGTAAGTAGAAGCCTATATTTAGATCAATTCAGTTTTCTGTACTCCAAATTCAAGCATTTGTTTGTCACTCATAATTGTGTATGAAAAAATGTAGAAAATTTGAAAAAGAACAATGGAGGCGTTTGAGACCACCAAATCAGAAACAATTAGACAATTTAAGGATGAATGGAGCTGGGAATGGCAAACCAGACTTGCTGGACTGGTTTAGAAATTTGGTACAAGCTCCTTAGCTCACATGATGTTAATATAATTCTGTAGTCTATGCTTTACCTGTAGTTTCCCCACTGCAGTGTGAGAAGGACGGAAGCATACCTAGTGACCTTTGTTCTTTATCTCGTGGAAGTAGCATTAAGGTCAAATCCTATGATATTTATGAAGTCAATGGATACAGGTTTCGGTCTGAAAAATATGAAAAATCTAGAGGAATATAACTACTAACAATACAGGGGTGCCTGCTATTGGTTTTGATGATAACAGCAGCAAGGAGCTTGAGTATTATGGCATTATCAAAGATATAATTGAGTTAAAGTTTGATGGTACTAATGAATTTAGCCTGGTTTTGTTTAACTGCCATTGGTTCCACCCAACTAATGGAGTGCGACACTTGGGAAGGTTTGGCCTAGTTGAAGCTGCACATACCTCACACAATCCAGCAAATGAGCCATTTGTCCTTGCTAGCCAAGTGAAACAGGTTTATTATCTTCCATATGCATGCAAATCTGATCCTGTCCTCAATGAATGGTGGGTTGCACGCAAGGTCAGCCCACTTGGAAACTTGTTGATTCCATCAATGGATGACTATCAAGCTGTAGGCCCATCATATATAGATACCTTCCAAGAAGATGGTTTGGAAGGTGATTTCTATGTCGACATTGGTTTAGGATTAGATGATCTCACAAGCAGTAACGGCTTAGATGAAGTTGCTGATCCCAGTGAGGTGTCTATGCTGATTAAACATCGGAATGGTGAAAGCGAAGAGAATGAATCAGCAGCTACTGATGAAGGAGCTAGAGGATCTGATACAGGAACTGAAGAGGAGCACCTGGATGATCCTGATGACTTTTGAGTGCATATATTTTTGTCAATGAAGTACTAATTAGGTAGTCAGACACGTGATTTATTTCATTGTGGTTCTGCAGCTTTGGTTCTGTTTACTGTTTTTTATATATAAGTTTGTTTTTGTACTTAATAACTGATGCACATAATGTTCATTTATTCAGGGATAACAATTTCACACCGAGGAGCACAAAGTCGGTCTTCCAATAGCAGTGCTGGTACAGAGAATACAGTTTTAGGTCAGAATGAAGATGTTGGTGATGCTCCTGGAAAGGCCAATTATCCAGATGCAGTTTATTTACGAGGTAGTTCAGACCTTCCTCCTGCTATCCCCAATGAGCAAGACCGTCTGTTACTTACAAAGACAGGGAAAACGTAAGTTTAGGCAGTTTCTAAATTTATAATGTGATTCCTCCTACTCTGTCCTCTTACAGTTTGTGTTAATTGAAATATTAATGTGATTTTGTAGGCAATGGATTCAAGATCCACCTCCAGGTGTAGGAAGGACATCATCAAGTGTCTTAACAGTTATATTGATAAAATGTCATCCGGGGCTGGTTGAGTACAGAGGCAAGACTGTGGTGGCATCATCGTGGAAACACTATGAAGCCGCAAAGGACAGCAATGGTATATCCGCAGCAGATGTTGTTCAGGAACTTTTTTGGGTAACTTCCCTCGTATAACCATATCTGTAACTTTCTCCTACTGTCCTGCTTTTGTTACATCAAGAGAGCATGAATTATGGTTCTGTCCTATCTGAAAAATTATTGTCTTGCTTATGGTAAAATTATTTTGTTCTGTCCTGTTTTTCACAAGAGATCGTTCTGTTTTTTTCTAGATCTATTTTTTTAGAGTCACTGAAACTGAAACTGCATGAATCTGAAATGTAGTTCTGTCCTACTTTTCTTCACGGAAACTGTATGATTCTTTTAAATTCATTTCGCAGCTTAGGTTTAGATATGATCCAACCAAAGAATCTGAAATAAGAGAGCATATTGGTCGTTGCTGTGATCAGCTCATAGGAAGCATCATCTACTATGCACGAATCTATGCCACAGTAGATCATTTTCGCAGGGTGAAGAGAAGAATAATATGTGATAAGATTGCTGGCAAGTTTTACTTGACAAAAGAAGAATATATAGAGCAACGTCCTATGTGATGCAAGGAAGAGTGTTGAACTGTTTTGGCTGAAGAATGGAGCCATCCTGATTTTCAGAAAAGATCTGCGACAAATCGAGCGAATCGCTACAGCCACAAATTTAAACCTCACAAAGGAGGATCAAACTCTATTGCAACAATATGCCAAAAACTGGTCAGTACTTTCTTACTAATTATGTTTTACAGTTAAAAATTTATTACAGTTAAATAGACATCCTACTGGTGAAGGCTAAGGAAAAAGGAACAGAAGTATCGGAGGTTGAGCCGTGGGTGTATACTCACAGAGGGCCTAACCCTGAAGAATTGGAGACACTAAACTCTGAAGAAACTACTGCATACCTAGTAAGTTGTTTGGACAATGTCAATAATCTGTAATTAAGTGTGTGAGTCTGTAATTTGATTATTTTTTATTGTCTTTGCTTCCCTGGACAATACAGTTGATGTAAAAGCTCTATATGAATGCTCTCGTGGTCGACCGCGTGGGAGTGGGCTATATTTAATGGGATTGTAATTGATAAAGAGGCCATTGCTGATGTTAAGAGTGGTCGTGCTTCATCTTTGGCTGTCAAGCGTCATTGTCAAGAACAGGAGCGTATGAGGAAGGAAGCACTTGATAGTCATTCTGCTAAAGGGTATGCCCAAAACATGTTGGAATGGGGCAGAATGGTTCAAATGTACAATGAAAATATCCAGAAGTTTACGGAGGTGAGATATGACAATGTCCAGAAGTTTATGGGGCAGAATGGTTCAAATGTACCATGTTTTTTTTAGTGTCAGCTAGCCTGTTGTCTAATTATATACTCTATTTATCATTTGTTGCAGAATGTGGCAGCGCACACTGCAATGCCTGCTACTGCAGTGCCTCCCCCCATTCCGCCACCTCCACTTCCTCCAACATTTGGTGTTTCAATTTCTCCGAATCAATCAGTTGAACATGTAAGTTTATTAAGAACTCCCTTTTCTGTTTGGATTGTTTCTGATAAAAATGAATTTTAGGAGACCAGTGCTTGTTAGTGCATTTTTGGTCTCAATGCAGTGTCTGTAGTTGAGTAGTCATCTGTGCTCAGGTGCCCCAGAAAATGTAGTAGTAGCTGAAAATGCAATGTCTGAAGGATAGGAGGAATAGGAACTGTTCATATGTTTGCCTGTTTGTGTGAACAATATGAATCAATACTTGCTGATTGATGTTTCATATACTTTTGCATATATTTGACTGTATATACTTGAATGTTTCGGAATCAATTCTGGCTGTACTTGAATTCTCTGAATCATGAACAAGTGCTGGTGTTGATAGACTTGGCTATGTTTTGCTAATGTGTAATGTAACATTTGAATTAAATTGATGAATGACATGTGTTATTATGCATGTGTTCATGGAGCTCCTGATTTTATGGTTCAATTTAATTGTCTGGAACTGTAGCACCAATCACGTGCAATTCAAATATTTGAAAAAAAGCAGAATTGTAGTGTTCCCTAGAGGAAGGGATCCTAAACCTGGCAGTTTCCCTAGGAAAAACAGTTCGCTGGGGAATTGTCAGTTTCCCTAGGAAGCCAGTTTGTAGGGAACGTGGCTTTATAAGTCAACTGCCCCTGCCATGTCAGATCCTTTCCCTACGAACAGATTTCCTAGGGAACTCGCCTTTCCCTGTGGTTTTCACTGTGGAACCTTAGGGCACCTGTGCGTCCCCGACAAACATTTCCCTAGAGAACGTTCCCTAGGGTTTTTCCTAGGAAAACATTTCCTAGGGTTTTTGAACTTTCTTTACTGTTTTCGTCTCTAGGGAAACTGGTTTATTTCAGTAGTGTTTTGTGGTAAAGGGGACAACCTCCATCTTTTATAGTAGTAAAGATTACATGTGGACGAAACACATTTAAAGTTATGCACGTGCGGCACACATTTCTTTAGAATACTACTCTTAACATATTTCTTAAGGGTTATAGGCTTTATTCATAATTATTTGGTTACTCAAAATGCATGCATTACTTTGTAATGGTTCAGGCACGTCCCCATGTCTCTTCTCTATACTCGTCGGTTTTGGATGTCCCAAAACATGGCACCATCACACATTTGATCGAGAAGTGCGACTCCAATCATCAATTAAAACTAACAAGGATAAGTAACGATGATGAGGTGGATAAGAGGAGCAGTCAAGCCAAGCCTCCACTACCAACATATTGTGTCGGTCTCCGATGTTTTTCTTCATTTATTCCATGAGTTAGTGTACCCGAGTTTATCATGGCTATTGTCCAGACATCTTGCATAGCAAGAGGATGAGCAATAGAAAATTATAGTGTGCGACCCACTGGTATAATAGTTCCAAGAATCTTAAAACTGATTCAAGCTTCATCAAGTTATATATAGGCATTCGTGCTTATAATGCTTCAAGGTGATCTGAGTTAATACTTTGTTTCAACTGACGGTGGATACGAAAATATTTTGCAAATATGAAAAGAAGCAATCAAATACCAGTTTCTTGATTTTTTAGCTTTTACATCCCGAATTGACTCATGATTTATGGGATTTGCTAGAAGTATTAGAGATGGACACGCACTCTTTTAAGGCTATAGGTGTCTGGCACACATGTATGTATGCTCGGGTGGACGGTATCCTAACATTGCTTCTGGACGGTCTGCTTTCTCAATCAATCCGGTTTCTTCTTCCGCTCGGTACTCATCTACCTAATCTTCCCCTCGCAGGAGCTCGGCCGTCTGTACCACCAAGAAATCAAAGGAAAGATTCATTTTTGCCATCCTGTCCCTGAGAAAGAGTCCCAGCTAGAATAGACTTGTTGGTACCAGCTAGATAGAAAGAAAGGACAGACTCGCTAACGCTCAAATATCGTTAAGGTTTTGCTCTTTTACGCCACCAGTCAGATGCGAGGAGGTTTCTTTTAGAGCACTCTTCATTGAGTCATATATATATATATATATATATTCTACACCTGGGGTTGGTCCAGCGCTCTCGCGCCAACCGACCGCGCCCGCGCGTTGACCGAGCACGTCAGCGTGTCGGCCACATTAACCTACTTAAAAAAAAGCACATTCAGTAATTTGTAATTTCGTCGCGTTCAGTAATTTTTTTTCTTTAGTAACGTTGCTTCGATTTTTTTCAGTAATTTCCTCGAATACTTCAGTAATTTCTCTATATTCATTCAGTAATTTTCACTATCATTTAATAATTTCTCCAGATTCTTTCCGTAATTTCTTCAGAGCAAATTTCATCAACGCCGAGCTTGCGGCGCAGCCGCCGACGTCATTGTCATTGAAAAATCTCTTATCTCGTGCATTTGTATCCCCGAGTTTCTCCACTCTGCTGTTGGAAAAGAAAAATGGAAGGTAGGCCCGGCGGTGGGGCGTGCGGTGCGGGCGAGCGGCGAGGCGTTCGCCGCAGTGGGCATCTCACCCCAAGAATTTAGCGCGACAGCAGAGGAGAGAGGCGGCAGAAGCACCGTCGGAGTCAGGGCGGTGGAAGCGACGGGGGTGTCACGCCGACGAGCTGGCAGCAGTCGAGGGCGGTGGCGGAGGCAGCGGAGGCG